>CABFOW010002542.1:6445-98621 GCA_902141385.1 Timema californicum | reverse complement strand
TGTAAAATTTGTATATTTTAATGCTTCTAATGTCTACTAAATAAAACTATTGTGAAATTGAAATGTTCAGTTTTCTAATTTATTTAGTTTAGCAGTATTTAGTGGCAATTCTGTTGCAAAACTATAGATCCCACCAAATTCACAACGTAATTTAAAAAGGACAACTCTTGGATGAATGTGTCAAGCATGAGAAAAGCGCTTTGTTTGAAAATAATGAAGTTCAAAGGGATATGAATACAGCTTTTAGTAGCAAAACAAAATATAGATTCAAATGTTATAACTGTAGGAAAGTGGGGCAATACTGTCGGCAGCTGCTCGAGGGGATGTGAAAGTTATTTTTCCAGTTTATGGTCAACAAAGACTTTGCACTTTTACTGTAGGCAAAATTGAAAGCAAGGGCTACAAACTCATAAGAGAAGATGATGTAGTTGATATATCTAAGAACAACCATATACACGCCACTGCAATGAGACAAGGTAAACTTTATAAAATACATTTTCATCTACTTGGTGCTTAACATAGAAGCAACTTTAGTAAAAAATATGCAAGATGTACACCTTTGGCACAGACGTCTTGGCCATGTTCATGGAACTGCTCTTCAAAAATGATCAAAAACAGAACATGGTTAATGGAATACCTGTCTTCAATGAAGCAGATGTTGGTTTGTGTGTGTCTTGTATTGAAAGCAAGCAGGCTCATCTACCCTACAAAAGCAACCCAGAGCACAAATTAACACATCCATTGGAATCCATTATTATTATTATTAGCACCGCGTCTTACTACCCGTTCGGGTTATACACACATTGTAATTCATTCACAGCGACATTTGCGATACATTCTTTCCAGTATTGTGGAGTAATAAAGTGGTACTTCATATCATTTACTGATGATTTCACTCACTTCACAATAATTTATCTAATGGAACATAAAAGTGAAGTGTATGATCAGTTTGTAAGGTAGGAAGCAATATCAGGAGTGCATTTTAATTCAAGGATTACAAAGTTGTGTTGTGAGAATGCTGGGGAGTATCGATCAAATACATTTCAACTGTTTTGTAAACACAAGGGGGAAACTTGTGAAAATAACCGTCCCCTACACACCTAAATTAAATGGTGGTGCAGAAAGGTTAAATAGGACAGAAATCGAGCGCCATGATCCAGGACACAGCTATCCAGAAGTATCTTTGGGGTGAGAATCAAATGTATAAATAGACAGAAATGTGGTGCAACCAAATCTAGAAAGGCTTAAAATATTTTAGTAATATTTATATTAGTTGTAGTAAGGAAAAAATGAATTTATAATATAAGGAACGTACTTGGATGGAACAGCTAATTAGATTAATTGATACAACTTTTTGGTCAATTAAACAATATGAGAATGAAACATAACATGAAGATAATTTATTCAATGAGAAACTAATATATCAATAATTTAAGTAAAGTAAAATATTTGTTACGAATATATTTTCCATGCCCCCACACAGCTGCACACCAAGCTAGATTCAAAGACAAGGAAGGGAATTCTAGTAGAATACTCCACAAACTCCTATAGAATATGGGATCCATAAAGAAAGGAATTATTCATCCAGAGACATCATTTCCAATTATATAGAAGTTGAAGATGGCACACTTTTACAATGAACATAGACAAGGAAAAAGAAGATTACATCAACAAAAGGAGAAGCAACAGGGAAGTTGAATTTCAAGAAGCAACATTTAAAAATGAAAAGTTAAAAGAAGATCCAGAGGAAGTGATGAGAAAACAACGTGAAAGGAAACCAACCAGATGACTAGTTGACCACAAGGTAATGAACGTTTCACGCTGAAGGGTATGTGAAAGATCTGCCTAAAGACATCAAGGATATCAAATCTCATGGTGACTGCAGGGAATATGGGAAGATGCAGTAAGGGAAGAAATAGATGCACTAAGAAGGAACAAAACATGGGACCTAGCCAGTCACCTTACCTCAAATGAAAAAATGTAATATCAAATAAACGGATGTTCAAAAGTAAAATGAATCCTGAAAATAAAGTAGTTAAGTATAAAGCCAGAATAGCTGCAAAATAATATCGATAAAAGTCCGGTAATGAGTATGAGGAAACCTATGCACCAGTGGTCAAGTTCTCAACTCTGCAAGCTATTCTGGCAATAGTTAACCAAATGAATTTAACAATCCATCAAATGGATGTCAAGGTACCCTTCCAGCAAGGAAATCTCAAACATGTAATGTATATAAAATTTGTATGCAAGCTCAAAAATCCTCTATATATGAGCTGAAACAAGCATCACACAAATGGGATTGAGAGGTTCAACCAATATGTCACCCACCATCTTAGGTTTAAATCAGCTGAAAGCTGATTACTGCCTATAAATTATGGTAGTTAAAACACTCATCATTTTATTATTACTTTGGGTAGAGGACTTGATTTTGATAGGCATGCTAGAATATGATCTAGAAACTGTAAAAGGGAAACTTGCCAAGGAGTTTGAGATGTCCGGCTTGCACAATGTGCATAATTTTCTTGATGTAGAAATAATAAGAAATTTGGAATAAGGTTTGATGAAATGTGATCAATCTCTTCTAAAAAATAATATGCTCGGGCAATTCCAGATGGATGATAACAAGCCCATTTCAAAGCGCATGGAAGCCAATCTCAAGCTTGCCTCAGAAACAGAAGGTATAAAGTTGACCCGACATCCCTATAGGGAGCTGATAGGGTGCCTCATGTATGCTGCCCAGGTAACATGACAAGATCTGTCGGTGACAGTGAATTGTTTCTCCAGGTTCCAGAATTGTACATCAGACATTCATTGAATACATTTGGTGTGAGTATTGTGATACATAAAGGGGACCTTCAATTTTAGCCCAGTGAGCAAATAAATGGTTACCCATTTGTTGCATTTGTTGACGCTGACTGGGGATTTGATATGAACGACTGTAAATCTTTGATTGAGCATTTAGTAAAGTTGTTTGGGTGCACTATTTCCTGGATCACCAGAAAACAGAACATCGTTGCTCTATTGTTGATGGAAGCTTAATATATAGCATTCTCTAGTGCAATATATGAAGTGGTAGGAACACATTCCCTCCTAGAATACTTGGAAGATACCTGAAGTACTACCAACCACTATATTCTAGGACAACTTAGACTGTATACGGATAGATGAAGCACCCAGGGAACAACAATAGATTAAGCATATAAGTTTAAAGTATCAAATTATCACTTAATTCGAGAAGTTCTGCGCAGTGGAAAGGTGGAATTGAAGTATGTGGCTACTGATTACATAATGACCAAAGGGCTCCCAGCGACCACGCAAATAACTTTAATAGACTGTTAGGGAGTATCAAATTGAGGGAGGGTGTTGTATGTAAAATTTTCACAGCTATAGTTGGCTAACCTGTATTAAAATCAGTACAACTAAAATAGTGTAGGGAATATGTTTGTGGAATCAATGTACCTAATCACTTGATAATATATTACATATTTTTTTTCACGTGTGTTAAAACGGACTACAATTGTTTCTCTGTGTATATTTCCTGGGCGGAAAGTGTTCAAGACAAGGGCATCGTTTAGATTTTTGTTTGGGGAGGGAGGGCAAAATATTTTTTAGGAAATACCTTATAGGTTATATCGTTTGGCGTTACCCTTTCCTACTCCTCTCAAAGTCGGAAATGAACTATTTTTCATACATTTCCTGTTTCCATGGATAGTTTTTACTTCTTAACTTAGGTATAAATAAATTGTGTGCATTTATTCGTTAATATGATCTAGGTGCAAAGAAATTTAAAAAACACTTGAAATATATATATATATAAATAAAGATATTTTAATGTCATTAACAAAAAATTGTATTTTTATTTACAGAAGGTAAAACTAATTAATGTAGCAAAGGGTAGCGTCTTGGTTTCATTTTGGCAAAGTTATCAACTAGTTCGTCAAAAGAGATTTTATTAACCTCTTCTCGCTCCACAGCTAAAATCATTAAATAGGTGAGTCAATCATTGGAAGTTGTCCACCGGAGATAGTTCTTTACACTCTTTAAAAAAGAAAAAAAAATTCGTTAGAGGCAGTGATCGGCAATGCGAGAAAAAATTTTAACCGAGAAATTACTTCTGAATATGCCATTGGGAGCTTCTGTAGGTTCTGTAAGTATTCATAGGAGAGGTTGAATCAATAATAAGTTGAAGAAAGTTTCTTTTCCAACAGGTCAACGTTTAGAAAAGTCTGATATTTATTTATTAGAGGGTTTAATACTTCACCATCCAAGAAAGTAAATTCTCATTTTTGGAGCACACACGTTGCTTCCATAATATCCTGATTCTCCGATAATCAGTTGTTGAACTCATCCATAATTGTATCCAGTATATTAAAATATATGGACTTAGTGTTTCTTTGAGTTTGTCCCACCGAAGTGAGGACTATTCTATCTGCTAGATGTGACGTCACAGTCCTTTGTCTTTTTGCCATAGCCCATTCTATTTTGCTGTTGTTGGTAGTGTTTTTGCCTTTTCCACTAATTCTTCATATGTCTTGTCGCTTCTTATCCTGAACAACTCTTCTTTGGTGCTTTTGATCAGGCACCCCACTGCCATCAAATCTTAATTCTGGAATTGAAGTTGCCAGGAGAGGGTATATGTTATTCCCAGTATGAGATCCATAGCACAGAGAAGAAAGATGAAGCAATGTTACTCCATTTGAGCTCGGATACAGACACTTTTAGCTCTGTCTTTTGTACCTTCATCGAGCACAACTAAAATTGTTTGGAATAAAAAAAAAATCTTATTCACAGCACCAAACCAATAAAACCATCGCGTAGAGACTAACCGTTTTAAGCTCAAAATGGGTAGGTAGCTTCATTATTCTTTGAGCTTCCAAAAATAGCTCATGTTGTGGAGAACTGTTTGATATGAAGCAGTAGATCGTTTGAAGAGTAGAAAATAAGTCTTTAGCTTCCTCAACAACACTCAGTGAATGTACTAACACTAAATTTAGATGGTGAGCATGGCAGTGAACTTGGATCCCACTTCCCCAACCACTCATAACCTTGGCACCATCATAACACTGTCCAACACAATATTTAATGTCCAGCCCTTGTTCTGAAAAAACACAGTAATCTTTTAGATGATGTAAACCTATTGATCTCTCTTTCACTTTCCAACCCTCACAGTCAACATATATAATTATAATGGCCAACTGTTTCACCTTGGGAAAGTCTTTGGTTTTGTCAGCCATTATTGAGTAAAACCGAGATTCTTTTACTTTTTCAACAATATTCCTTACAATTCGAGAAGAAAACACATATCAAATCATTCTGGTACTCTGGAGAGCTGTAATATCCATATCAACGAATCATTATTTCTTTGAGTTTAGGATTGTATTCACACAGAGTATATCTAGCATTTACAGAAAATTCCCTTTATTCATAGAGTCCTCCGACTCGTCATGGCTCCTAAATCCTAAGCCTTGTCAAAACAGAAAATTGGCCACTTTCAGAAGTGTCTTCACATACCCTCGATTTTCTTCGATTTCGGATGTTTGTTCACTATCTAACAGAGATGCTACTGACATCTGTGTTGAACTTCAAATTTTTACCTCAGCCCAGGCAGTCATCAACATTTTATCTCTTTCCCTTTTTTTCATGTTGCTTAAAAAGGACCGAAGCATCCTTCCACTTCCTGGATCCTTTGTCGATAAACGTGTGGTTCTCAAATGTTTCACCGGTGCGAACTGTAGATTTTGAAGAGAAATGTCGACCTGGGAAACAATACACAGCATCTTCAGCTTGTGATTGTGATAATCACGTGCTGTGTGTCTAGAAAGATGGCGTCGTAGCTTGTGAGTCATTGGCAGGAAAATTAGGTGATGTAGCCACATTCTGATTGGTTGCCAGGCAACATATTCTTTTAAGCACTTTTGCATTCCTAATGGCACGAGGCGCTGTTGGGTGATTTGTCACTGCCTCAAGCAATTTATTGAGCATTCTTAACAGCACATTTAGTTCCAACAATTCTCGCGTCTTATTTCTTAAGCATTTATAAAAGTACAATTATCACATTTTTTATTTAATATTAAAAGTACAGTTCTTATATTTTTATTTAGTAGTACGACTCAATTATTAAATTGCCCTACCCTGTCCCCCTAAATGACGCCCCTGGTTTAAAAATCAATAGGCACATAAACTACTTGATTTTTTCTTTTCTTGCTTTCTTGCTAATGTTGCAACACTGTAAATGCTGAGAAGAAAAACAAAGTAATTTAATTGTATGAGGGAGATATTTTTATACACAAATACAAAAATAGTTTGTATAAAAAGTAAAAGGCTGGTCCAGTTTCCTACTTAAACTTTCACCCTATTATCTTAATATGGTAATCGTGTACTTTAGACAAATTTGCCCTTTGTATGATAAATTTGATTAGTCTTACCTCTAAGGCAGGCTTTATCAGTGCAAATTACATCTACAGTCAAATTTTTATAGGATGGGTTTTATCTGACAGCTAGAAAGGTTACTTGATCTACTTCCATGTATCAATATATTAAGTCATAATATACAGAATGAATATTATTTATACTTATAAAATAACAATAGTTATAAAGTAAAATGTTATCAATGTTGACCACAATAAAAATATTTGTATTTTATAAAATGCCCTTTTAATTAATGATAAGTAAAATTAACTCTGTTCAATTGTAAATATTGAATTACTTGTGTACCTTGATGAATTAGAAAAAATACATCTGTCATAACTGTTGAATAACCAGTCTCATGGTGTAGTGGTCAATGCACCTGGCTATGAGCTTAGGGGTCTCGAGTTCAATTACCGGCTGGTACCTTGGGTATCTTTCCCTTAAGGGGGATGATCCCAACGGTCAACAGGGTTTAGTTAATTAGGCTTAAGTTAGGTCGAGACTCACACCGGCTATACAAATTCATAATAACTATCATCACATGTTTTCATTGCGGGTGTGACGTGGAGACAACCACCATTGGTGTACCCTGGACAATATTCTGTGCCACCATAGCGGCTAATAGCCAACACACAAGGTGAACAAGCCTGGATGTGTCAGATCCATCCCGGTCATATATGCCAAACAATAAAAAAAAAAGTTGAATGTTTTGTGTAACCAAGGCCTGTGCACTCTTACATGCATGGGGAGAATATAAGTTGTAAATGACAAAATCAACAACTTTTTGTAAAGTGGAAGAAGGAAGAATAGTGAAGTTTAGTCATGGTAAAAGATTGCACAAATTCAGATCTGATCATTTATTACCTTATCATTGATTGAAATGTATGGAATAGCAGATAGGCCGTCAGATTTGTCTTGAGTAGCATCTTGATAACGTTCTCTTTCTTTAATAACCTTTTGTTCAATTTCTTCAATCTCGGTCCTGCAGAGAGGAATGTATATCTATAATATATAAGCTATGAGAAATATCTAAAATGTTCAATATTAGTTTCCTCAGAACTCAAAAATGTCCAGTTTACATTAAATTCAATGCACCACAAATTTGTGGCTTCTTATTCTTTATTCATATTAAATTTGGGTATAAAGACACTTACTTAAAATGTTTTTAAAAATATCATGCTTTTTTTTTTAACACTGAGTCTTATTAACCATTGGGGTGTACTTATGTACTAATTATGCTAATGATTTTTAGGATTAGGAAGGTTATGTTAATAGGAAGTGTATCCACATTTGCATGAAGGGTGAGTGGAAAAGCACCTTCAGTACACCTGACCAAGATTCAAACCTCTATCTCCCTGTCACCCAACAGTCTAATCTACTGCGAGAGTATCGTGTTAGACCATTTGACCTTCAAAGTGGTAATATCATGCCTTTTTTTTTGTTTAGCACCGAGTCTTACTACCCAATGGCGTTATATGCTTATGTACTAATTTCGCTAATGGTTTTTAAGGATTCAGAAGGTTATATTTATAGAAAGTGTACCCACATTTGCATGGAAAAAGAGTGTAAAAATCAACCTCAGTACACCTGACAGATTCAAACTTAACTCCCTGTCAACCAGCAGTCCAATCCACTGTGAGAGCAGCGAGTTAGACCATGTGGGTACCAAAGCGATTGGTATCATGCTGTCAAGCTTATTTAGTATTTATGAGAGTATTTTTTATTGCTAAACAATTTCAGCTAATGTTATAAATATATATATTATGTTTGTTAATTTCTCATGCATTGACAAGGTGGATATGCACTAGGTAAATAAGGAAATTTAATATATTTTTGCAATTGGAGTTTCAAAATATGAAATAGAAGACCATTTTATAACAATGCATATAAAGTACATTAAAAATGCATATTTTTTGGTATGAAAAACCTGTAAAGTAAGGCAATTAAAAAAAAGTATCAAGCCCAAATGAAGAACACAATAATTACATGCACATGCCTAACATGCTTTTATAACATCCAAACCTGTGATGAAATTATCCTAAACATGAAAATAAGACCTTTAAATACATTTCTATGTTGACAATTTGCCAGAAAAAAAAGAAAAGAAATTAAAGTTGTAACTTTCTTAGGGCTATATATTTATTATATTTATAGATCTTTGCAAATGATTATTCATATAAAAACATAACAAATATTTGATATTTTGGTGTTTTTGGTGCATCTTTAACAATAAAATATATCAATTTGTAATTTATACACAGATATATCGAAACTTTTAAAACCAGCATTGCAAAATATAGTGAATTATTAAAGTAATTGTTCACATTTTTAGGATAAGTCCATCAAAATATTAGAAAACTAATTCGATGAATGTGAACAGTAAGCTTAGTGGTGAAATAATAAAATTAAACCTCTTAAGTAATGAGTAAGGCGTAACATTTTAATTAAAAATTTAGTATGTAAGTATTTTTGCCTCATTTTTCAGTTGGCCCTTGTAATCTTTCCTTCGCACTTGCATAGGCCGCGCCACCCACCCTCTATACTGCCTGGAGCGCTCCAAAGTCCATGTTTTCTAAGCTGTCCGTGACGAGTTCCCCACTGTACTCAGCGCTCATAAACTCCTCTTTCTATTGGCTCACTTGGCAGCCACTATCGCTCACGTTTTACTGTACCGATGGGAAGTTTCCTTTTCTCCCATTGGACAAGGTCAGTCAGCAGTGGAGGATATTCAGCACGGTGGTTTCTCGGTCAGAGGCCAGTCGGAGAGTGGCTACCTGACCCGGGTGTGTCGTTTGAAAGAACAAATAAATTGTCATGTTTGTAAAGAGCAATTTTGTCTGAACTCCCTCTCCTTCCGCCGTCATCCACTACCTCCCAACGCGACTCACGTTGCTGGGACTCTATCCTACCTCCCACCGCGACTCATGTTGCTGGGACTATATCTTACTTCCCACTGCGACTCTATCCTACCTCCCATCGTGACTCACGTTGCTGGGACTCCAGCCTACCGCCCATCACGACACCTGTGCTGCCAGAACTCCTTCCTTATACCTCTCCACCCTTCCCATCTGTTTGTCCTTGTCACCGGCGATTCCACAAGATGGCCTACACCCGTCGCTCTAACAAAGCCCACGCGTGTCTGAATACAATGTCGCCGTCATTGTGACATCAATAAGTTACCCCTGATGCTGCAGCGACGGATAACAAGCATTGTTAATCATTTCCTAAAATAAGCTAAAAGTGATAATCACAATAATGTTTGATAGAGTTTACTATGACCCAGTGAAACACACATGGAAATATTACTGTCAACAAATTGTGAAATTAAACTCTAAATTCAAGAGAGATAAATCTTATTTTAAAGGTGCAATCTATTAAAACTTAAGTAAGTACCTTAAATTTTCTATCTTGTCAGAAATAAAATCAATAGAAGCTTTTGTTTCAGTTGTTTTATGGGACGTCAAGCCGAACATAAAGCCTAAAATACATATATAAAAAAAGCACAAAACCTTTATGTTCTCTAAGACTATTTTCATTAGTGTGAGTGACTATAGATATTGATAAATATTAATGTATGACAGTTATTAGTATTATTTTGCTAACATTAACATATTAGACCCGTATCACTCAAGGTGGGGTGCTAGTGAGCGGAGTTTAAGGCAGTATTTTTGAAGTTTTTATAGCATACACATTTTATGGCCAAAATAAATAAAAAATTTCTTCTAGAGTGTTCAATTTTCTGCACATGCTAACCTCAACAGTTCTTGAAAATCTATCAAGAGTGTTCTGGACTTTAGTGACAACTTTTCCTCTAAATTTAAAAAGTTTGTCAACAAATGCCACTAAAATCAATGTTTCTATAGAAGAAAGATTGGATTTATTTTGGCAAAAAAAGCTATAAAAACTGCAAAATTAATGCACTAAACTCACGCTCAGTAGCACCCCACCTTAACAACTTACCAAGGCATGTTGAAAAACCAAATCAAATAATAAACATTGCAACTAGTTTGAAGTATGAACCAAAATTAAAATATTTTTTAGAAGAGGTATAAAATATAAAAACCAACAAAAAGGTAACATCAAATAATATATTAAATAGGCTTCTAAATGCAATTTTTGCTAAAGAAAAGTACCTGTGCAAATACAAAAACTAATTACATTACAATCAAATAATTCAATACATGCAAGAGATACAGAGTTTTTGCTGTTATTTTGATTTATTTTCTCTTTTGAATTAGCTCATTAAAATTTATATTTTCTTTGATATTAGTTAGTTGTTGAATGCAAACAAATATACCAAATATTAATTTAATCTATTTTAATGTATCAAACCTTCATTTCGACTATTTATTAGATGTTAAAATTTATGTCATGCTTCATGTAACCTTTAAACCAATGTAAATGATTATACAGACATCCCTTTTAGTGGTGTTTTAGTACCAATAATGAATCCTCTGAATTTATCTTATTAATAGAATGCCCAAAAGAACATTTTTACATCCATTACTGTTTCCAGCCTGTGGCCTGGGTCAGTCTTCATTTAACTCATTTATTTGCCACTACTGGTTGGCTAGGCCTGTTGTAGATTCATATGTCTTACAATCTAACTTAAGACTAGGACAGGCACAACAGCCAGTCCCCAGTCATTAATGAAAGGGTAAACCCATATTTCACCATTGATTAATTTTTCGACCATGCCAGGAATTGAACCCAGGATCCTTATTTCACTAGGCAGACCAGCTACCGAATAAGCTAAGGTGTTAGATCCAAAAGAACATGCATGTTCCAAGTTTGGTTTAAATACATGTGGAGTTTTTTTTAAATTCCAACATTTGACATTTTATGTTTCTTTATTTTTATTTAAAAAAAGGTATTGCATATTTGACTAGAGGTAAAATATTGATAAGTGTGCCAAATAATGTTATATTTTGAATGCTAAGTATTAGAATATGCCATAATTTGGAAATTTAAGCACAGAAATATGGATTGCATCTACAATCATGCCCAAATGGAAGATTTTATGTGAACTAAAGTCCTTTGATTTTTTTCAAATGTTTAGTCAACAATGGATATTCTTTACAGATGATATAAATTCCATTCTTAATTTTCTGTCTTGATAGTGTGAAACCCCTGGTAAAGATATCATTAATTGTTGGAGACACTGACTAAGATGCACGATCCAACCACTGCACCAATCACGAGAGGCGCTGCAGTAGCGCAAGCATCACGAGTTAGCCAATCACATAACTTTCCGTTACACAGTTCTTTTTCCGTCACCAAACCGACCGCGTCGTTTTGTGCTCACGCTAACTTTCTTTTCGTGTTAATTAGCCCACTAAGTGTATTTGTAGATTCTATGTTTGTCTCAGACGTTAATTTTGTGTGCTCGACATTAACCTTTGCTAACATTAATAAATTATAGCACGATACTCTTTTAATTATGAATATCACTCCACCCAAAATTAATAAATCACGCTATAGTTTAGTTTTCAAATAATGGCCCTAACAAAACAATAGGTTATAGATGTTTTTCATGGAAACATATGTTTACCAAGTTTTAGAAAAATATTTGTCACTTAGATCACAAACTAGAAGGATAACTCTCATTCACTTAACACTATAATATTTACTTAAGGAAAACCTATTTTTGCTTTATGAGGTATATTTTGTTTGACTTTTTACAAATGTACTATTATAGTATTTATTTAATGGAATAGTAAAAAGTTCATATTAGTCTAACAAAATCAATTTGGGGGAAAAAACTACAGAATTAGTGTTACCAAATACAATGTGTATTTGTGCATTTTATTTTACAGCAATTTGTGAAATATTGTGCTTGTTTGCAATTTTTATTTTTCATATACAACCCGAACCAGATGTACCTCAAACGAAGAATTTTCTGCTTAGCATCTTGTGACACTGCTATGCTTCTTGTATCAGTATCCATTAAGATTTGTTTATCCATAACTTCTGTTGTCAAACCAAATAGCCACCCTAGGTAGTACCATAGGTATTTTAACTTGTTAAAATTCATGACAACACATGTGACTAAACATTTATATTCATAAAACAGTTGGAAATGAAGTATGTAGGAAAAAGACCGCCAGGAAGGTCAAGAAAGAGAGGGGAGGAGCAGATAACAGAAAGTGTTCAAGTGAGAGGAGAAGAATGGAAGAAATTAAAGTAGGAAGAGTGGTGGAAGAATAGAGGAAAATGGAGGCATTTTGATACACTGACCAAGCCACAAGCTGAAAACAGTTTATGACGATGATGATTCATGAAATAAAGTTCATGTCTACATTAAAAAATACAATGAAAATAGCTCCTTTATGGTTTAATTCCATATGCAATTTTGACACAATTTCATTGGTTGTAATTATATGTACAAAATAAAGTGCATTGAGCAAAAAAAGTTGTAATAAACAAAGTGTTAGAATAGTAGAAAAATAGTAGAGTACAAATAAAAGTAAAAACACTTAACAAACACATATTAACGCATACTTCAAGAGTTAAATGCTATTATAGCAACTTCCTCAGGAAGTAGTAGTTAGAATACTATTTTCCTACTATTTTATCATTTTATTTATTAAAAAATGGTTGAAATTTAGAGTTGGGTTGAATACACTATTTTACAAAATTATCTTGATTTCCAATTTATCTTTGAGTCCTGAAGTCCAAATCTTGGAAAAAATTATGGGAAATATAAAAGTAACTAAATGTGAACATTATTTCTAAAAATCCATTCATTATAACATTAATCTATTCAGTTAAGTGTTAAATTACTGGTCTTGGGCCTGGTTATTTTTAAGTTCATCCTAAAGTTATATTTGGTTCTTAACCACCACTAAGTAATATTAGAGCTTTAAAACAAATTTAAATTGAAAAATTGATTTTTTTTAAAGAATCTTGAACCTAACATTTTTTCAAATCTTGAACATCTTTAAGGATTTTAGGGCCCAACCCTACTTGTAATAAATACACCCTAACCTCTTATAAATAAGTTAACATCCTTATAAAACTCAAAGAATAATAACCACAAGTAATCTTGGATGCAAATAAAAATATTAGGCATAATCTTATATAGGTCCTAAACTATAAATTAATGTAGTGTAAACCAGAAATATAGTGTATTGGTATTTGTGTTTATTAATTTTTTTCAAAAAGCTGTATTAGCAATGGTTTATTTTTCTGGGACGGGGGGTTTCGAGTTATGCTCTTGATTTATGAATTTAACATTAATATATTTTAATTATCTATTTTAAATGGTGACCAGACTTGTTGATTGCTAAATTTTTTAAATTCTTTGGAGCCCTAAGTATTAACACTAATTCTCAATATTCTTTTAAATATTTGTATAAAGAAGCTATTCTAGGCTCTGAAAATATGTATATAATATTAATTTATCAAAAAATAATGTATTTATAAAAAAAAGTTGTTAGTTATTAGTGAAAATTAAATGTCACAGCAAAAAAAATGTTAAAAGCTTTCTAATTTACAAACTTTTATTTTGTTCAGTCAAAGTTAAATTAGTGAAACTAAATGTCACAGNAAAAAAAAAAAAAAAAAAAAGTTCAAATCTTTCTAATTTACAAACTTTTATTTTGTTTAGTCAAAGTTTATTGTGTTATGATGATTATTTGTGAATGCTACATTTTCAAAATTAATCTTTAATCCATCAATATTGATTCGCTGAAACAAGGTAATCCAGAAAACATGTTGACTACACAAGACAAATTGAAAACCGAAGATAATTATGGTACTTACCTGTATAAGTGGTGGCCAAGATTTCATCACAACCCGAGCTGCCAAAAATACCTCCTTGGATAGAAGTTACACTTTCATTGCAAGTCTAAAACAACATTTAATGCATACATTCTAATTTAAAATAGTTTAAAGTGAATACCTCAAAAATTTTATATTTCAAATGCTCTCATCCAATGTAATGACAAAGGAAAAATCGAGCCAAAAAGCTGGATTAAATGCACAATCACAGCATAACACTTATAATAAAATTGCAGATCCAAAAGTTCACATTTAAAACACATAAAAGCAAATATTTGTAGACAAGTCTGGAGTGAAGTTGATGTTATGAAATAGTTAGGAAAATGGGCCGAATTCATGTTGTATCGTTAATGTTACAAATTTCTTTAAAAAAACCATTAAATTTTATTAAAAACTGTTGATGTATCAATTCTTAGTTAAACATTTATACATGCTGCATCTATCAATATGATGTACTACTACTACTATTAGCACCGCGTCTTACTACCCGTTCGGGTTATACGCACTTACGCTAATGTGTAATGGTAGGGTGATTGTGAGATGAAATGGAGGACCTACAGTTTAACGTGGAATCCGAACCACGGTGGAGGCCTGGCATTCCTCACATTCACAAGTGTCTTGTCAGAGGTGAAGGAAGGGTTTGGTAATCAGATAAATCTTTGCCGGGACCGGGGATTGAACCCCGGCCACCAGCATAGAAGTCCGACACCTTACCCCTAGACCGCCAGGTCACCCCAATATGATGTAGATATGCATTTTGATTAAAACTTAAAATCCAAGTAATGTTCCGTGAAATACAATTTTAAAGTTCCATGACAAAAACAAGGTGTCTATGTTCCTTGATTGTAATGATACATGCTAGTCCCAGCTAATATAAAAGTAATGTACATTGTACATTAAATAAATAGTGTGTCTTTCAAACGACAATGATGTTTATTTATTCAATACTGGAAATTAATATAAACTATATTAATACAGATCCTCCTCTACTGTCATTATTTTTGCAATTCACTGCCATCATCACTTAAGATTTAAAAAAAAATACAACCCCATTATGGTTAATAAAATAATTGTTTGATATCATAAAATTGTAATTCGGGTTTTTATGGTTATAATTTTACTTTTACATTTTTTAACGGTTGCATATCTAAAGTATTGACGAAACACAATTGATTATATTTAATTGGCAAATTAAAACTCATTTTGGAAAATGGTGATATTATGACTGACACACAATTCACTAAAAAGATAAATTTACTATAAACATTGAATAAACACCAATTTTAACACAACTTGAGTAATACTTCAGCATTGGTTCCTTTATCAAACTTTACACATAAACTAAATTACTCCATTTTGATTTCAAGACGTCACCTTGAATAATGGATTCTTCTCACCTTTTTATTCTTTCCCTAAGTGGGCGTTCTTCATTAAATTTACATTTATTAGTTTTTTTTTCTCTATTCTGATTAATTTTTATACTTTGAAACATAAAATACACCTAGTTCACTTGTGCTATTCAATATAATTTTAGTTTGTCTTTGGTCCTGATTTTATTATTGTCATGAATGTTAGTGTAAATCTACTTCTCAATGACATAATCAAAAATTTAATATTTATTCTAGATTTTCTATAATATTTACAATAATAGTTATTGACACTAAAACAAAGATAATTACTAAATAATACACAATTTTATAATAAAGGAAATTGATAAAACTAAAGAAAAAGGAAAAATATACTAAGAATAAATTTGATGAAGAAAGCCCACCTAGGAAAAAGAGGAGAAATGCGGGAAGTTTCCAATGCACAAAGGTGACATTTTCTTCCTTTCTTCTGTCTTCTATAGTAGAAGTAGTCACACACACATTTTAAAATAAATAAAATATTATTTTATTTGTGCATTGGATTCTTCCCACATTTCTCCTCTTTCCCTAGGTGGGCTTTCTTCATCAAATTTATTCTTAGTAGTTTATAGTTTATAGTTTATAGTTTATTTTATTTTATAGAACTTTCTTTTGGCCAAAATAAATAAAATATTGCTTCAGTTCAAAATAGGGTATATTTTTCTTCACATTGTTATATCAACAGTTCTTGAATATCTATCAAGGGTATCCTGGAATTTAATAACAACTTTCTCTATTTCTTTAAAAAAGTTTGTCAACTAATGCCGCCATGCTCATGCCAGATATTCAACAACTGTTGGGGTCACCATGTGAAGAAAACTAAACTATATGTTTGTCTTGAAGCAATATTTTATTTTAATTAAAAAAAATATTTTGTTGTAAACACTACAAAAATACTGGCCTTTTTTCACATTTCCTAGATTCCCTCAATTAGAATTGTGCAATATTCACTGTCCACTATGTTTCGGTTGTATACTATCATTGAAACGTAAAAGTAATTTGTTTCAACTTTATGTGCATAAAGTACTATTTGTTATTAATTAAGAACTTCATATGAATCAAAACCCTGTCTAACAAAATAAAACTTACAAATCCAAATTTTCTAGTTTCTTTGCCGTCTTCATCCTCTCCATCATCTTCAATAGAATATACCTCTATGGAACCATCTTGTCGACCAATCAACAAATCCATCATACCATCACCCGTGATATCATAGCAGTCCATGCAGAGAATGCCTCCACGGTGCAGCTCATTGTTAACAAGCCATCTGTTATGTACACCAGTTCTGTCGAATCACACACACTAGTTACACACTTTAAAAACTGTTGATAGTAAAAGAGAACAAGATCATGGCTATAAAGTAGGAGGGATAATCAGTACACTTTGTCCAATTTTTAGAGGAAGAGCCGTTAAAAAAACCCATATAATTTGTGCTCAACATTGATAAAATTTATTATTCAACAGTGTTATTTTATTGTTATTGATAATAACTCTAAAAAGTGACAGTTGCAGATAATATGACTTGATGTGTGTCTATGTGAGAGTATATCTAATAACTTTTCTAGCTGTTAGAAAAGGCACTTCCTATAAAAATTGGGCTGGAGCTGTGTATTGCTGGAAGATAAATTGAGACAACTGAAGAAATCACCTCTGGCTAGTAAACACTAGTGTGTTTAAGTGTTTTTATCCATGTCAGTGGTTGTACAGTCTAAGACATCACCCTTGTAATAAACTTAATTGCCAAGGACGTGTAAGTTAGGGTTTAAATCCCGGTTGGGTGTACTTAGGGTAGTTTTTCATAAATGGTTTCCCAATCACCAACAATTGTGGCTACATTTTCTCTTTGTACAGCTTTCTTTATTCCTACCACATTAGTGGCGATATGCGGCTAGCCTTGATGGGTAATAATATGTGGTGAACATATATGTATTTGTGTTTAAGTGGTTTTTCTCAATAATTTCTACTATATTCAAGTAAGTGTGTATATTACCCCTTTAATCTTGAGCCAAAACAATAAAAAACTGCATGTATGTCACTTTTCAACATAAAGCCTTGCTTAAAAATTTGGAAAAATATTCAAAAAACACATTAGGAAAATTCCTCTGATTTGTATATAATTAGTATTTCATATTCGTAAATTGAAATATGACACCTGGAAATGGGAATCAAAGCTGGGAAGTTTATTTGTATCATTGTGTAAATGTAGTTGTGCAAGTGTTAGCTTTTTTTTTTCCATTCCTATTTAGTATAGAGAAGTGGCTATAAATTGCATTATGTACCACTTTTGTGCCATTTTTACTTTCTCATATCAAAAGAAAGTATTATAATCGTGACATTTTTTGACGTTGAGATTATGAGGAATACATTTTGTGTGGGTCAAAAAATTAGTACAGCTCTGTGTCTGTCTGTCCATCCTTGGCCACAAATCTTAAATGGTTTGATGGATTTTGTTCAAATTTGATATCTAGATGTTAGAGTCCATTACCTCAGACTTTTTTAATTTTATACCCTAGTCATCTAATTAAGGGTGGTTTATTGATTTTTATAATAATTTTTTTTTAATTCCATATTTTTTGAAAATGGCTCATTCTTAAAGAGCTATTTATTTTTGTTTTTATAATTTTCATCAGTTTGTTAATTTCCAGTGTTTGTCCTATATATTCGATTCTACATTTTCCTAAGCATATAGTCTACCATTAATTACCAATTTCTTTTTCCACTTTTTTTTAAGTTGTGCTGCGGCTTTCACAATCCCTCCTGATGAATTTTGATAAAATAAAATCTAGAACTAGGGAATGAGCAGTGACAGTAACTTTTCTTCAAGAGGCAGCCATTTTCTTTTCTGTCCAGTGGTAGCAATGTTAAAGGTTTCTCGCCAGACAGATGTGGGTACACTTCCCCTAAATTTAACCATCCTCATCCTTAACCCATTAGTGTAATTATTACATAAGCATATAACCTGAATGGGTAATAAGACATGGTGCTGAAAAAATAAAATACTGTGGGTTTAATACAAAGACGCAAGAGAAACGGTCACATGATTAAATTCCGAGTTTAAAGTCTAAAAATAACAAACGCTGGCAAAGAAAACAGAAATTAAAATTAAAAATTAATTTTTGTTAATGTCAATTAGCAATTGTCAGGTAGGAAAAAAAAAGGCCATTATATGCGGTCAATTATTTCTATAAAAGAAATCTGACAATTTGTGAAGTAATACAATTTCTTTCACTATCCCTCTCGTACCTCCCAACCTGAAGCACCCCCACTCTACCATCCACTGTCCCAAAGAGAACTTGATCTCCGGTGTCACCACCATCATTCCTGTAGAGGTGAAGTACTGTTGGGGAACTGTCAATCTCGACAGTGTGCATCACCTTGGAGCGGTCTAGCACTCGTAATGAGCTATCTTCACAAGCAAGCACTGGCACCAACCTGTTGGTCTTCAGGGAAATAATAAAGCACAGTGAAAAATGTATCAAAAAGTAAAGTGAGAGATAAATATATTTCAATATTTTGCTTGGACTTAATTTTGTTAGGTACACTTAAAGATACAAACATGAAACTAATGTAATTTACTAGTAGGATTAATCACGGATAGTATGACAAAATATGGATTGAGAGGCCATCGTTAAATAATTATAACAAGTGCAGTTTTATCATTCAACAATGCACCTATAAACAATATGACTTGGAAATAATAATTTCAGTAGTACTTTGTGGTTTTCCCAACAACTTGACATAGTAAATATCATTTAAAAAAATATTCCCTTGAAATTTTCCTTTTGGAACGATGATGTCTTTAATAACCTATAAGGTAAGTGAAGATTAAACAAGGAATATAAAGTTAAGTTTCTTAAAAGGTAACACAGTGAGTGTATCAGGGATCAACAGAAAGAGACTAGTGCGGTTTGAGGATTCAAGCTTCCATCCCCAAAAGTAACAATATTAATTTGTTTGTGTGTTCCTTCTCAATGCCTAGGCTAGTAGCTCATTGGAGTTTTATAAAATTTAAGACATTTACAACCCTAGTTATGTTTTTTTAAAACACAATAACTTTATATGGCTTTTTAAAGGGATTTATTATTTAAAATCATCCCTGGGCATCTCTTGTTTGGGAACTCCACCATGGTCATGGTCCATCAGGTAGGATACCTTCCAAAACAAATGTTTATGTACAGTAGCCCTGTGGCTTCTTTGCTGCTGACTGACAGCTCACAGGTGAATTCTGACAGTCAACATTTAGGTATATACCTAAATTTTGACTGTCAGAAGTGACAGCTGCTAAACACATGTTTTTGCAGATCATATGGTTTGGCATAGGGATAGATAATTTGGTCTGGTAATTTTTCAAAGCTGTCAAATGTCAGCTGTGAGCTATCAGTCAGCACCAAATAAGTCATGGGGCTACTGTAAAAACCTGCATAGTGCATAAAATTAATAAGGTTTAATAGAGTGGTAATGCATTTTGTGGATTCCAATACAAACTATCTTCAAGACAGGAAAAAAGTTAAATAAATCATCAAAACATTCAACAACAATTTTTAAAAACACATTTTAAATTTGTTCATTACATAAAATATGTGAATGGCAATCTGGCAACATTCAAGATGAGTTATTTAACAAAACATTGTGTTTAAAAAAATAATCCAGTGTTGTACAGAAATAAACATTCAAGTACAAAATAATTACCTTTTCATAGGGAAATGAAATTACATCATTAATTTCATCTCCACAGAGGTAAGAGTTGGCATCCTTACAATCATGGTACTGGTTGTACGCATGTTTTCCACATATTAGTAAATTACTGCCACTCACATTCCTGAAAAATTACATATTTTTTCTTTGATGACAAGCCAAGGAGGTGAGGAGGTCCTAAGGATCTGCTATATCCTACCACCCCCTCTCCCCTTAAACTGTCAACTAATATTACATTTAATTAAAATTAGCCTTTTAAGACCTTACAATTAAAAACAAATATAAGCCATTATTGAGAGATTTATTATAATTATAGTATCAATTAATTTGTCTAATATACACTCATTCAGTGTAAACAGTTATCTGCAAAATAAGATACAGTTATCCTAGAAATTTTGTGTCAGCTTCAACAATTTTTTTTGTGCTGTCATAAATCATCATATAGTATGGAATTTTACATTCAAGAACGGCAAGACATTTTTATACTGCATTGTTAATTTAGAGATTAAGGTATTTGTGTGGAGGGTGAGTGGAAAACCATTTTGGATAAACCACCCTCAGTATACCAGACAGAGATTTGAACCTCAATCTCTTCGTCATCAGCAGTATAGTCTACTACAAGAATAGAGCCTTAAACCATGAGGCCACCAAAGTGGGTTGGATGTAATATTGATCATGACACATGTTGCACTCATAAACACTGTATATAATGGTGAAAATAAATTATTAACTACCATCCAAATGTCAGAAAGTATATCAAGACATTGTAAATGCGAGGCAGATTATTTAAAGTTTTTTTTAAAAGAAAAAAACAAGTATAGAATATTCTGGTGGGAATAACAATATATAAAATTTATAGCTTTCATGAAGCCATGTAATATGCATTACTAGCGTGTAAATTACTTGGTCTCAAACTCAATAAATTGCTTGAGTCTAACTTCACCCCGTTCACCTTTTTAAAAAGAAATACTCGTTTGTTTCTGATAAACTAATATATGTTAAAAATCACATTTGAGGTGGACTTAATTAAATAAAAAATAGATTTGAACATATATTTTAGCTAATTAAAAATAATATTTTGACATATTTTTGTTTCTGATTAACTAGTAATATATGTTAAAAATCGCATTTGAGGTGGACCTAATTAAAAAAATAGATTTGAACATATATTTTAGCTAATTAAAAATAATATTTTGACATATTAAAATCATGGTTTGTTAACTCTTTTGAAATATGACGTGTTGTTATTGAATGTTACTAAATGCATATTTGTCAACAATTAGATTTTTTAAATTTCTAAGTAGGCTAATATATATATATATTCTTAGCAAATAGATATAAAATATTAAGGCCTACTAATTTTAAAAATCATACAAAATTGTGATTGTATTTATTTCTTCTAATTATGGTAAACAAATATAATAAAAGCAGCTTTAAAAGATCTAGCCTTCTTTTCTTTTTCATAAAAAAATTAAATTAACCCAAAGTAAAATTAACAAACTGTTTATTTGCTATATATGAACACATGTAGGCCTACACAATATACTTTTTGTTTAATACATTTTTATAATTTGCTAAAAAATTGTTGAACAAGTGCATGAAAACATAGTAAGATAATCAAAGTTTTAAAGCAATACATGCTCCCATAGTAATGCATGTTATATTGAATTGATAATGTATGTCATGGTACCAAACAACTTTTCAAATATTGACGTTTGTAAAAATTAATCAAAGAAACGATAAGGTCATAAAAGTATAACATTTTCATGCAAACTCAATGTAAAGAAAATTACAGAGCATTGGAAGCTATATAAATGACTTATTTTATTTTTAAGTTCAAAACATGTGCTACTCTGAATTTTTTTAAATTAAAATACTCAAGAAACATGAACAAAATATCTATATAAAAATAGGTTTGGGGGAAATATTTAAGTTATATTAAGTTTGGTTAAAATCTGTTAATTGGTTCAGAAGTTATGGGACGGAAATGACAATCATACTGGTCTTTAACATAGTTATTATTATTAGCACCGCGTCTTACTACCCGTTCCTGTTATACGCGCTTACGCTAATGTGTAATGGTAGGGTGGTTGTGAGATGAAATGGAGGACCTACAGTTTAACGTGGAATCTGAACCAAGGTGGAGGCCTGGCATTCCCCACATCTATCTGTGCCGGGACCGAGGATTGAACCCCGGCCGCCAGCACAGAAGTCTGACACCTTACCCCTAGACCGCCAGGTCACATTTAACATTGTTAATTAAACAGAGAATTACATCATTAAAATGATTATTCTGAAATTGTTAGTAGGATTTCATTCACGATTTTTTTTTTAAATTCTTTAGTATGAGCCTAACTAGTAGGTTATAATATGTGTGTGTGTTAAATCATAACTTACAGACAAAATAACATTTTCAACTTACATAGATTTGATAGGCTCGGTAAGATTGGTATCAAAAGCTAAAAAGAGCTTTCCTTTTTTCGTGTATCCACGAACTTCATTTCCTGATGAAACAAAGATTTTGTCCTGAACCGTTCCTGCAATGTAAAATAATAATGTGTGGATTGAATTATTTAACAGCATAATAAATTGTTCTTCAGTGAAAGGTTTATAATCAAAGTTAATTTGCTTTATTATTGCCTCAACTGAGGATGGTACACATGGCTTTAATTAAATGTGGACTACAATTTTATATTGGATAAATTACCAATGTTTATAGCAGTATGGAATAAGCTATTTAGCCAAAAAGTGAATTCAACAAATTTAATATTAAAATTTTAATTTAAATATGGTTTAAAAAGGACACATAAACCCGGAAATACTTTATTAGCTTATTTCAATACCGGTTTGGATGTAATGAGTGTGGTTTCTCCGTTAAATGATTTCTCATTTTTTATCCAGGTGAATACTTAAATAAATAAATATTCTGTAAGTCGGCCTTCTTTATTCTACTCTCTTAAAATACAAAGTTAAAAGATAACCAATACTGGCACTAGTGTGTGCAAGAATAAAATAATTTTATTAATTAGTACTTTAAAACTTATCAATTAAAATATTATTTGTTTTAATCGTTATGTATTTCTGTGTATAATGAATGCTTCAATATTGTACACACCTATGGCACCTCCCAATTCAAGACGTGAAATACCAGGTCCAGGAAGGGTTTTGAAACTAAGTTGAATTTCCCCCTTTTTCAAAGAGAACACTTGGAGAACGCCATCTTGATCAGCAACAGCCACCTTTAAAAAACCCAACAAAACAAACTTTTCAGTTTGATTTTTTAACTAAAACATATTTTATATGTGCCCTGAACAAGTAAAACCAACAAAAGAAAAAACAAAATATGAAGATATTACAAGGCCAAATAAATTAGGCCTAATTGCCAGCATAATGGAGTTCTACCATTTGCTTTCTTGCATCCCAATAGGGATGGTTTAAATCATTGCCCTCTATAGCAGAAGTTCCTAAACTTCACAACATGCATGCATGGATGCACACACACACACACACAATCTAGGGATGTGAAAACTATCAATACCTTACTAATATAGATATTTTTCCTTTCAATACTAGTATTTTTGTACTTGATACTTTTTTCCAATACTTTTACTGATATTAGTACTCACACTCCGGTATCGAAAGAAACAACTTTTTGTTAATTTCACTCATACTGGGAGTCTGGGACTAAATGTTTACTAGGGTGGACTGTGGAGGAACATGAAGAACAAATGACAGTGTGATTGGTGACCAGTCTACTACCCCTTCCTTTATCAATGAGCATGCTCATAAAAAACTAAAGAAAATAATCTTTTGTAGAGCTCAATGAACTAAAGTCACCTCAAGGGTGTCCCAAGCAGCCAAAGCATAAAAGGGCGTCCATTATTCTATTATTTGACAATAGTTAATAATCTATCTTGATAGCGCATATAGTCGAAGAGTGTAGTTAATAATTAGCGCCTCCCAGGAGTGAATTATGGAAGTTTTTTTTAATAAGTTGGATAGCAAAAAATCATCTCGTAAAATTTGTTTTAAAGTATTGAAAACCATTGTATTTTTCAGTGTTTAACTAAATACGGAAATACAATTATGATGTAAAGTTGAAATTATTATTACTAGACAAAAAAAAAACACATTTATTTCAGATTAAAATTTTTATACCGATATTTACTGTTATCGATACTTGTACAGTATTGATATTTTTCTTCTGATACTTTTATTTCAATATCACATCTCTAATATACACAGTGGATATCCATAATCTCTAGGATGAATGTCTTGTCAATGATAATAATACTATACCTTTTATTTGTACTGTCGTTTGCAATTTTCCCTTTTTCTTTTTTTTTTTTGCATTTATGGCTTTCATGATAAGTACCTATATTGTAATTGTAGCACAATCATGAGTTGATTTAGAGGAAAAAAAAGCTTTTGTCACTAACATTGACTATGAATATACAAAAATATTTGTGCCTACCATCCTGTGACAACCATATTATATTTAAACTCTCCCAACTAGTTACAGTATTATTTATTTTGAATCGGCAAGCTGTAAAAACTGAAAGAGGTTTTTTTTAGCATGCACCCCCTGGGTTTTTCTGTTACGACATTTCTGGTCTTCTACTAGCAGTGGCAGCAGATATGTAACAAACTTCTGATGCTGGACCACTGTGTAGATGTGGTTACTTCATCCCGATGTGATGATAATGATGATGATTAAGTG
Organism: Timema californicum; assembly: GCA_902141385.1. NCBI lineage: Eukaryota > Metazoa > Arthropoda > Insecta > Phasmatodea > Timematidae > Timema > Timema californicum. The sequence continues at coordinate 73,610 of CABFOW010002542.1, read as the reverse complement.
CTGCCAGTAGAAATCTGAAACCTAACTTAGGAATAATTGACCAGACCATAGCAACCATAAGAATAATTCCCCTTTGAAAAAAATATCTATGGTAACACCGGTAAACGAAACCGAAACCTCTAGATTAGTGATGCGACAAAAGTATCGATACTTTACTAATATCAATATTTTCTTTTTGATACTAGTATTTTTTACTTGATACTTTATTTCCCTGATACTTTTGTTGATATTAGTACTCACACACTGGTATCGGATTGGTATAAAAAAAAAAACCTTTTTTTGTTATCTTAACCCATCATCACAAACTATATAAAAGAAGATTTTGTAGAACACAAAATTAACTCAGTCAACTAAAGGATGCCCCAAGCAGCCGAAGCAGAAACGTTTATGTGTGTTGTTTAAGCAAATGAAGTAGAGAAGGGTGTCTAATCATATTAGTTAATAATTTAGCTTACTATATTATATAAATGACAAATGTAGTTTAAAAAAATGGCTCCTCCCAGAAGTGAATTATGGAAGTTTATTAAAAGTTGGATAGTGAAAAATCATCTTGCAAAATTTGTTTTAGATTATTGAAAACCATGATAATTTTCAGTGATTAAATAAATATGAAAATATAATTATGATGCAAAATTTGAAATTATTATTACTAAAAAAAAATCCAAATTAAAATTTCGATACCGATACTAATCGGGTATCGATATCCCCCCTCCCCCCGATACTTTTAATGAGTATAGTATCGATACTTTTCTTTTGATACCATATCCCTACTCTAGATTAGTAGCCAGGAATGCTGAACACTAGACCAAGAGGCCAGCCGCTTGAAGAGGTAATTTCAAATAGATAAGATACCTTTTGGTTAAGCTTTGATCCTTGATTTGGAAGGAGTTTCATTGTTTGTGGGGCTGTGAGTCCCACAATAGTGTAATCCACGCGTGATAGCTCCAGCTGCATGTTGTAGGCTACCTATTTCTAAAAGAATAATACCAGATAAAATATATTTTGTAGTCCAGTTTATTTAGCACAGAAGTATTAAACATTATTAGAAATTTTGAAGAGAAAGTGAGAAGGGTGTATGTTCTTTTTAATTTTTAATTTGCAAGATGTTAATAAACCTACATTTGAGATTACCAGAAGCCTAGCCAGTAGAATAGTTTTACTAGCGTGGCTTAAATCTACAACAACAAAAGTTAGGTAGCATGACACATCCTTTAAATAGTCATAGTAAATTCATCTTTAAAATATTGACAGTAGATATCAACAACATGGCTGTACTCCCACCAAGTAAATGAATTTCAGATGAGCCACCAATAGGTTTGATGTAAAATAATCTAATAAAAAAAGTGTGTTTCACTGTTAATTTATCTCAGTGTATTTTGAACACCTAGTAAAACGAAAACAATTATAAAATAAGTGATTTGTTTTCAAAATGGAGGTGTAAGGAGGATGTTTAGACTAGAACTAATAATGATCTCTCTATATATATAAAAGCGAAAGCCGTGACTGACTGACTGAATCACTCACTCTCTCACCACTAATTCTCATACTTCCCACGAAGCTAAATGGCTGAAATTTGGCACAGGTGTTCCTTATAAGCTAATTAGAAAAGTTAATAGGTTTCATTCATATGTTTTGTGATTAAGGGGGTGAAATTGGGATAACTACACTAATCAACAGTATTGCTTTATAAACTCTTTTTAAGGGTTTGGAGGGTCGGTCTGATCTGATAGGTTTGTTTTAATAATGTCTTCGAAAAAATACAGCAATTATTTTTAACCCCGTAGATGCTTCTAAGGGGTAGAAAAAAATTAAGACAGACAATTGATTAAAATATATAATTACATTTTAATATACAACTCCAAGAAATGGTAGAAGTATGTAGTTTATATTTTGTGGTGTTTGTAGTGTCTGTGTGAGTGAGAGGGCCCGGGCCGGGGTGGTGTGTGGTGGTAGGGAGTGGTGGGACTTGTCCAGCCATGCTTAGCTGATAACGCCCCAAGCAGTAGGCAAGGGGGCCGGCTGAAAATAAAACTCCTCATGAAAAACAATACATGGTCACCTCCTCACAATGTTTCTCAGGTAGCGCTAAGAACCATGCCATTAAACTTCAAACAAAAATTCCTCATTTTCATCCAAAAATGCAAAGAACAGGAATTAAGCTAGTAAAGACAAAAAAAAAGAGGTATGTTTAGAGTGAAATAATATTTTGATTGTATTTAATGTTATGGGTCATTTGTCTGGGTGTTTAACCAGAAAAAGAAATTTTTATCATATACTGAGTTTGGAGAAGATACAGAGGCTAGCTAAAATGAGAGCACAAGGGGGGGAAAAGAACAGTTTACAAGTGCAGAAGATATATGGGGAGATAAAAGGAGGGAAAAGAAATAGATACTGAAGGCCTATGCTATTTTCAGGGCTGTGAGAAGGGAAGAGGGAAAGGTGGTGATGGGATCTAAATATAAATGTCAAAAGGGAGAGTGGATCCTTAATGTAAATTAGGCTAATGTGGGAAAATGTATGAGTGTAACACTTACTGTCTCTATGGCATTAGGAAATAGAGAGTTTATTGTCACACTTAAAAAAGTACACCACCTCTCCCTTTCTTGAAATAGTTCTATCCAGTCCACCTCATTACACCATATCTATTTCAGGTGCATTCTAATGTTAAACTCTCATATGCAACTAGGTCTTCCAAATGGTCTCTTCCTATTGGGTGTGCCAGTCAATACTCTGAACAGGTTCTAGATTCTCCCATTATTATTGCATGTCCTGCCCAATGTAATCTACGAGACTTGATAATCCTGTCATGTGATGAGTATAGGGTATGTAACTAAACATTATGTACCGATAGGTATAACCTCCTGCACTCCCCAGTAACCTCATCCCTTTTTGGACCAAATATCTTTCTAAGCACCTTGTTTTTGAACATTCTTAATTTGTTTTTGTCATGTAAGGTAAGAGACACATTTAACACGGTCCATAGAGAACAGCAGGTAAAACTATTGGTTTGTATATTCTGAGTTTCACATACCTTGAAAGTAAACGAGATGTCAACAACTCAATGACCTAGTAATAGAATGCATTTCCCGAATGTATTCTTTTCTAGTTTCTAATCTAATTGCTTGTTAAAATGGTTTCTAAATATTTAAACTCATTAACCCTCTGAAATGATATAGGCCTTTGTTGTTCGCATTAAGTGAGTGGAATAGTGTAAGACACCATTTAATGACAAGATGAACTCAAAGTTGAAGGCTTTGAAGAAAAAAATATCATCTCAGGGGGTGGAGCATAAATTATGTAAAGTGCTAGGGAAGGAGTAAATGCAGGTTTAGGTGGGGGTCCTCGAGTGTCAATCATTACCTAAATCTCCCCTTTTGACCAAGTGAGGTGAGGAAGGTAGCCAGTCAGGTATTTATGAGTCATTATCTCCCCCAAGTAAAGGAAGAAAAGACAGAAATATCTTGATCTCAGGTGCAGATAAGCTTCTTGAGTTCCAGCTTCCACTGTGGATGCTAATAGTTTAAATGTGGCATTTATTATTTTTTGTAGTTACCTAACACATTTAACAAAATTTTACTTTAATTATATATTTTTTCCTTTAAGGTTTTACCTATTGAATACATTTACAAGAATTGAGGATATGTGAAAATACTTTCAGTATTAATACCCGCTTCATTGCCCGCATGGTTTAAGGCGTCACTCTTGCAATATATTAGACTGCCAATGCAGTGAGGTCAGGCCTTGATTCCGATCGGGTGTACTGAAAGTGGTTCTCCTAAATTATTTTCCACTCTCCCGCCCACACATTAGGGTAATTTAGTATGTCCATATAGGTGCATAACCCGTACAGGTAGTATATGTGGTGCTAAGAAAAACTACTCATAAAAATGGTAAATTCAATCAATAGTTTTATTACTACATTAACTAGTGTAGCCTTTTACCTAAAGAGTTGGCTCAGTTACAGTGAGATCGACAGGTGGGATCAACCTGACATGGGAAACGGGACATGCTTATAGTACAGTCCAGTGGGGATACACATTGAACATAGATGTTGAAGGCTCTATATTTTCCTCATAGATGTTTTTCAACCATCAATGTTTTGTAGCGATGTCCAAGGCAGCGATATGTTTATGTGATTGTTTTAAGAAATAGTAATTTGTTATTATTAGTTTTTGGTAAAATTTTTACAAACATACTTCAGTTACAGTTTCAATTGGTTTGGAAAATATTACCAATGCTTTTGGTTCTATAACATCAATGTTTTCAGACGATGTTCTTTTTTCATCTATGTTAATGTACATCCAAATTATAGTCCTATTTGAGTGCGCTAGAATGGCTTTCTATTTGTTTTTTACTTTCTCTCTATCTTACAGGTAGGGAAAGTATTGTGACCGTAAAAAAAATTGAACTCGAGATTTTGATGAATCTAGACATTTCATGATGATCCCCCGAATCCGAAAAATTGGTTTTTGAATTTCTGTCTGTCTGTCTGTCTGTACCTCCACTTAGAGCTTAAACCATTTTACCGATCGGGCTAAAATTTGGTAGCTATGGTTTTCATAGGGTTTCCCAGAGAGATTTTTGGAATTGTATATCTAACGCTAAAATTAAGGGTAGTTTACTAAGGGGCAAAAAGAGAAAAAGGTCATTTTATAAAAATCGACTAACGATTTTGATTAAATTTCATTACAAAACATTTATAAATAGTTCAAACAAAATGGCTACTCTCAATACCTCGGCAAAATGACTTTAAGGGCTCCTGTCTGATGGGTAAATCATTTTTTTTTTATCATATCTCCATAATTCTTTGAGATATAAAATTACTTATCATTACATATATGTAGATCTACTTATAAGACAAACATTTTATTTGAAACATATTTTTATAAAACCAATAACTTTCAAGCTATACGCAAATATATTTCTTAACTTTTTCAACACTAAAGATAAAGTATTGCGACCGTAAAAAAAACCTTGAGATATTGATGGACGTCGACGTCTCATGACTCCCTGAACCCTAAAAAGTAATCTTTGCAATGCCACCTCTCTGTGTGTATATTTAAACTTGAAATAAAAAGTAAGTTAATAAAGGGGGGAGGGGGGGGGGGAAAGAGAAAATTGATTTTATCAAAATTGACTCTAACGAATTTTGATTAAAATTAATGCGTCGATTAAGATTATAAATAAACTGGCTATTTTCATTTTCCTGTGAAAATGACTTTTAGGATAAAAGCTAAAATTTGCGTATATCCGTAACCATTTGAGATAATAAATAACTTTTAAATGAAATATATTTTTACTAAACCAACCGTTTCTGAGACATTGGCAACTGACACCATAACAACCGTCCCTATGGCAACCGTCCCATTGACACCCAACGCCATAGCAACCGTCTCCATGGCAACCATCTCATCGATACCCATCGCCATAGCAACCATATCCATGGAAACTGTATCCATGGCAACCGTCTCCATGGCAAAGTCTCCTTTGCAACTGTCTCCATGGCAACCGTCTCCTTGGTAAATGTCACTATGGCTATGGTTATGGATGGTTTACAGATTAATAATTTTAAAAAACTTGAAATATTTCAAAAATAGGATCCAATGATTGTGTTTAAAAAGGATATCGGAATTGTTTGAAACGACAAATAGCACTGCAATCTTTTAAAAATGGCACACATGATTTGGTTTAAAATGAGAATCAGAGTATTTTTTAGCGTGATAAGTAGTTCAATTTGATTGATTTTCTTTAAAAAAAAGTAAGCATTTAGCTTAGTTTGCTGAGAAATTAATTTTCAAAATTTAATTGTTTTTTAAAATGATTATACTGATTTTTTAATTGGTCTATTTTATACTATAGATAATAATTTATGTTGATTTTTTTTTTATTTAAAGCTCGTTTACTTATTACAAATTTTGAAAAATTTTCATTTTTCTAAAATGGCCTTTATATTTAGATCAAAATAGCTATATTAGAATTTAATAAACACACGTGTGTGTATATTGGAATTGTTTTACATAATAAATAAGAAAATTTATATATTTTTTTAAATATAAAAAATTTTAGGGTCGTTCATCCAGCACATTTACAGTAGCATATACATTTGTATGTTATTAGGTTTAAATTGTCAACATAACTACTGTAAATAATGTTTTATTGTTTTTAGGGATCATAAACTATTAAATTTTAACATAAATAGTTGGCCATATATATTAAAATATATTAAGTACCTTTTACTAGAGTGTGTCCAATATTGGTACTGTATGAATAAAAATTGTACTAAGGTTTGAGGAACAAAATAATAAGAAAATACTTTATCAATAAAAATTTTTTGGAAGAAATTAAACAAAACGCTTGGCTCTTCACTAGATATTAAAATAAAATAAACATCTGTTATTAATAATTTCCAAAGGAATTCGGTGCTTAGCTTTTATTTATTTATATTTTATTCATAGAAAAAGATTCTTTCAATTTATTTATTTTGTGTAATGAACTTATCTAAACTTAATCTAACTAACATAAACATCATAAACCAAATACACTTTGAATGACTTCAACAACCAAATAGAGTATAACTCTGGTAGTCCTAAATCCCGGATAATCTGATCAGGGGGCTATATATATATTGGGATTCCTGTCCCCTTTTCTTGAGTTAGTCACAAAAAAAAAGTGCCCCATCAAGCTTGGCAAACAATTACTCTTTCAATGTTCGATGACTATTCAGAGATTCAATCAACGTTGAGGAACTAAACAATTATATTTTAGAATGCTTTTTTTTTCCAGTCACTGTGGATTTTCCAACTACAAACTTCTTGGTTTAGTCACACTTTTACAATTACCAAAACATTTAAAAACTTCCATTTTTTTCCATAGGCGTGTCCAAAGAAGGGCCCAGATAGGTCCCCCTTTTGTTACTTCAAATATTGTGTTCAATGAGGCAGGCACACGCTCATACCCACACACACACAAATGTAAGAAATAATTACTTAGTGTGAGAAGGCTGCATATAATTCTTATTACAATTTAAAAATAGCTCTAAATAACTTCTAAAGGCTTCTTATTTGACCACTCCTAATAAAATATAAAGATGTGGAATTAAAAAAACTTGAGTGGACTACTCTAAATAGCTTCCATAAATAAAAGATAATTGGAAATATATTCTTATGAAAATACTCAGGGTCAGTGGTGGTGGAACCGAGGGGTAAGGGGGGCACTGCCCATGGGACGAATTAAACCCTTGGAAAGAATTTACTCTTTCCTAGATACATTTCCAACACCCCGACCGTATTGAATATTTACTGTCTTAGATAAAAATCCAAATGATTTCTAGCTGCATTAAATTTTCAAAAACCAACTGGAGAAGACCACTCCAAATAGCTTCTAGAGTCGTGTAAACGTAAGAAAAAAAATCAGTCTAGGAGCGCTCTAAATATCTTCTAGGGTCATCTAAATAAACAAATAAATTCAGGCAAGGGCCACTCCAAATAAGTTTTAGATTGTTGTAATTTTGAAGAATTTTCTTGTGATAAGCACTACTATAGTTTTTGAAATACTTTTTTTTTTTAAATTGGCCAGTAGAAGATTACTTCAAACATCTGCTAGAGGCATCTACTCAAAAAAATCCAGAAGAGGGCCATTTCAAAAAGCTTCTAAGCAGATCCAATTTTCAAAATATTGCCGAGCGAAGACCACTTCAAATAGATTTTAAAAACATATCATTTTCGAGAAATATTCAGGCAAGAGGCAATCTAAATAACATCAAGAAACAACCAAATTTAAAAAGATTTCAGGGGGAAGACCCCTCCAAATCGATTTTAGGAAATCTAAAAAAAAATAATTAAAAACTCTGGGTGAGGACTTTTTAAATTGGCTTCTAGACTCTAGAGCAGGGGTTTCCAACTTGTAAGGGCTCAAGGGCCACATTGGAAGCCTTAGGCATGATTGCGGGCCGCACTTTAATAATAGGCCAATTTTTGTATAACTCTGCAAATAGAACAGAGGTACCAGTATGAAATAATATGTATTGTTTTATTGAAACAAAGGCTTAATCATTTTATTTGCTTAAAACACTATTTTACAATTGCATAAAAGAGTGAAATTAAAAATAAACAAAAACTATTATACCAAAAGCAATTGAATTTCGAAGAAGAGCAACAATGTCAGTTTATTTGACTTAATATTTGACAAATGGCACCCAAAAAAAACTAATCCAAAGTCAAACTGAAATTAATAATATATTCAAAATAAAACTTAAAAAAGGACAATTTAGTGGGAGTATTGTGATCGATCAGCTGCCTCTACCAATGAACGAATGTCCACCTCCAGCTCTGTTGTTGCTAATCTCAAAAGATGCAGCAAGGAAGAATCTGCAAGTCGACTTCTGTACTGATTTTTAATGAATTTCATAGAAGAAAAAACACTTTCACATATGTACGTGCTCCCAAACATTGAAGTCATTTTTAGTCCAAATTGTCTTAAGTTTGGGTATCTTTCGCTGGATAGCAGTTTAAAAAAATGTGATCCCTTTTCTTGTCTGGTCTGTAGGAACGTATCGGCTTGTAGATCGCACAGTTCAAGTTGTAGGTGTGGTTCTTGTTCCTCGATTGTAACACCAAGAGGATTCATGTAAAGCTGTACACTGCTTTTCAGTGTTTCAGTTTCCTTGAATCGTGTGTTGAATTCTTCAATGATCTCTTGAATGTGTGAACTGAGATCTGAAAAATCTACATTTTCCTGATCTTTTGACGCCACTAATTGTAGACAGCAAGGGAAATGTGTCAACTCATTGTTTTCCAAAGAACGTTTGAAAATATTTAACTTATTTCGAAATCCATTTACAATTCCCACCATATCTGATACGACCTGGTTTCTTCCTTGAAGACTCAGGTTTAAGGTGTTAAGGTGATTTGTCATGTCTGTTAGGAAAGCTAACTGCTTTAAAAATTCTGGGCTTTGAATTTCTTCTTCTAGTTCTGTGGTATCAGACGAGACAAACTTATTAAGGAATTCAGGGATTTCCTTGCGAATAGCAAAAAACCGTTCAAGGCACTTTCCTGCACTCAGCCACCTTACATGGTTGTACAGCAGCAAGTCTCCATATTCTGCCTCAATTTCCAGCAAAAACTGCTTTAGTTGTCTATGCAAAAGGGCTCGATTTCCACCTCTTAACATATTAATAATTTTAACCACAAATTAAAAAACTTCCGTTTTCTTCATTGATTTCCCACATAACGCTCCCTGGTGAATAAGACAGTGGATCATAGGACACGTTACGCCATTTTCTTTTAGCAATCCCGTCAGACCTGTCTTCTCCCCTGTCATTGCTGGCGCTCCGTCTGTCACAATGGTTGAACATTTACTGAAGCCTCCAACTCTGTCGACAGTTTTTTTTAAAGCATCATAAATGTCCCTCCCTTTTGTTGTTCCTTGAAGAGAACAGACATCAAATAGCTCCTCTTTACTGCTGAAATCTTCGAAGGTGGTGCGTATAAATATTAATAGCTGACTGACATCTGACTGGTCAGTGCTTTCATCAAGGCATAGCGAGAAATGCATGCTTTCTTTAACCAATCTAATCAGCGATTTTTCTACTTGTTCTCCCATATCAATGACCCTTCTCTGTACAGTTTGGTTGGAAAGTGGCACTGATTCAAATTTCTCAGCCATTTTAGCATCTCCAAAAGCCTTTGCCATTTCCATAGCACACTTTTTAACCAGACTGCCTTCAGTGAAGGGTTTTTTCGCCTTTGCAAGTTCAAGCGACACCGCGTAGGAGGCGTACAGAGAAGATGACTGATTTTGTAAGACTTTAATAAACATACCTGTTTGCTGTCTTAATTTCTTTTTGAAGTCTGCAACTAGTGCGTGTCGAGCTTCTTCCTTATATGTTGCATACTTGTCCTCATGCATTGTTGAGTAGTGTCGTTTAACATTGTACTCTTTTGGTACAGACACAATTTGCATGCATACCAAACACTGAAGCTTCCCACTGTTGTTAGTAATTAAATAGTCACTCTCCCAGCTTTCCTTGTAAATTCTGTTTTCATTTTCAATTTTGCGTTTCTTTGAGTTTCCGCTCATTTTTATTCACGTAAAAGACACAAGCAACGGTACACTTTACACTCAACACAAAACAAAGCCTTCAAAATGTAAAGTAACTTGTGAAACTTCACTACACGTCAAGCAAACGCGACTGAGCCAGAGTGGAGACGAGAGGAGTAGCCAGCAAGCCTTACCGGGCGAGTCTATTGTTACGGAAGTGAAGGGGAGAGAGGTCAGTAGAAGGGCCCAACTACTTTTGCTGGGTCCTGCACTGTGCGATGCAGTGCGTAACTTGTAGAACGGTTGACTATTATTTCTTTATCAACTTCATTTGCTCATTTTTGCCTTATGAATATTAATACATTTTTTGAAGAGCTATGAAATATTTTTCGAAACTTTTCTTGAGATTAAAAAAAATATTCTTAAAATGATTTGCGGGCCGCAAAATTGGGCCCGCGGGCCGCCAGTTGGAAACCCCTGCTCTAGAGGCATCAAAATTTTAAAAATTTCCGGAAGGAGAAATACTTCAAATAGCTTCTAGGAGAATCAAATTTTTTTAAAAAAATGGAGAGAGGACTACTCTAAAGAGCTTTTAAAAGAATATAATTTCCGAAAATGTAGGTAAGAACCACTATAAATTAGTATTAGCAAAAGCAGGGAGTGGGATATAGGGGAAGTTATTGCCTCTTCCGGAATAAATTTGATGTATTTCACACCTTCTGATATTCTCGAAATTTAAGCTGAAAAACTTGCATCAAACTACAAATAGCTTCTAAGGGTTTTAATTAATTAATTTTTTTAATGTGCCAGGTAGAGGACCACTCTAAATAGTCTCTAAAGGTATAAAATTTGAAAAATTTTCTGGGATGAGTGCAAAAAGATTATAGATGCAAATAATAAAAAAAAAATCTAGCAATAACAAATAGCTTCTAAAAGTATCCATATTAAAAAATTGTCAAGGTGAGTCTAATTCCAAATAGCATCTAAGTATAAAGAATATTTAAATAAAACTGCTGTAGAAAACCACTTTATAATTTTCTAGATGCCTTTAGTTGTAAAAAAAAAAGTAAGGTCAAGATCACTCTAAATAGTTTCAAGGGGCATCCAAATTTCAAATATTTTCAGTGGAGGACAACTTTAAATAGATTTTAAAGGAATAAGATAAAAAAAAAAATTCAATATGAGAATTACTCAAAATAGCTTCTAAAGACATCTAATTTGCAAAAATTTGCTGAAGGCGGACTACTCCAAATAACCTATAGAAGTATTCAACTTTCAAAAAAATTTATGGAGAAAACTACTAATAGAAACAATTCCATATTCAAAAATTGTGATTAGGATCACTCCAAAAAGCTTTTAGGGACATCCAATTTTCAAACATTTATAGGGGAAGAGTGGGAAGTCAAGCCCCCTCCCCTCAATTTTTTTTTGCCTACCCCCACCCCCTACACAAATGAGGTTCCGTCGCCACTGCTCAGGATATTCAAAGAATTTTAACATTCTCAATTGAATCTCTAATCTGTTATGAACATTTATAGAGCACAGCGTTTGATGATACTTTCTTCAATGAGACTTACAGAAAAACTTTAAAAACATGGGAGGAAAGTAATTAAAAATTCTATCAGTTATTTTGAAGCTAAGACGACAGCTAGGGAAACAAATACTTTTCAGAAATAAAGAAAAATGAAATTCGTGTAAATGTGTCAATTCCTTATCAAGGTACTATCGAACGATTTAAAAAAAAGTTACAACCGAAGATAATATGTTTAAATTTGACATTGACATAGCTGATTTCAGTTTTATCAAGTTTTATTATTTGTTTTAAGGAATTTGAAGTATGAAAAAGGGCTTAAAAACATGCATATTTTAGTACACTTTCTAACAATCTTTCACATTCAGGACTGGTTTCAGACCATTTGTGTGGAAGATGGATTTTTACAATTTATCAAGGTAACTAAATACATTAGCGTGACTCCTGTCACAAGTACAGATTGTGAATGAAGTTTTTGTAAACTATTATTATTAGCATCGCGTCTTACTACCCGTTCGGGTTATACGCACTTACGCTAATGTGTAATGGTAGGGTGATTGTGAGATGAAATGGAGGACCTACAGTTTAACGTGGAATCCGAACCACGGTGGAGGCCTGGCATTCCCCACATTCACAAGATGTCTTGTCAGAGGTGAAGGAAGGGTTTGGTAATCAGATAAATATGTGCCGGGACCGAGGATTGAACCCCGGCCGCCAGCACAGAAGTCTGACACCTTACCCCTAGACCGCCAGGTCACCTTTTGTAAACTGATTCAGGCCAAGAATAAACTACAATTATTCAGGACCACCTGGATAAGTTGATGATTCGATATATTTAACAATTTGGATGTTGATTTAATGATTGAAAAACTGAAATCTTTATGTAGAACAGTGTAATAAGTGCAAAACGGTAAAAAGTTAATATGATCAAAAGGGGTAAGTAAAAAGGGTTTAAAGTATAAAAAGGAATAAAAGAATTAAAAGGGCTATAAGGGAAAAAAGAAAGCTCCAACTATACAAACAATTCTTAAAAGGTAGATAGGGCAAAAAAGGTAAAAAGTAAATTATATCAAATAGGATATAAAAGCTAAAGACGTAAAAAGAAGCAATAAGGGGAAAAGGGCAAGTGCTCAATTAGGGTAAAAGGCAAAAAAGGGCAAAAATTGTTAAAAAAAAGGTAGATAGGACAAGAGGGGTACAAGCAATAAAAGGGGAAAAGTACCAAAAGGCGAAAAATGATCAAAAAGGCAAGAAGAGAAAAAAGGAAAAATGTCCCGAAAGGTAAAAAAAGTTAAATACTTTGAAAAAGAACCAAAGGGGTAAATGTGCCAATATGGCAAAAAGTGTAAAAATGCCAAAAGGTTCCAAAAGTGTAAAAATGTTAGAATGGACTAAAAGGGCAAAAATCACATTTAGTGTAAAAAATGTTAACGAAAGGAAAAGGGTAAATGGGATAAAGGGGTGTAAAATTCTTACATTTTTGATTAGATCTACTTTTTATCCTTTTTACTCTTTCTGTCCCTTTTGTAATTTTTACCAATTTTAATATTTCTACCCTAAAATAAAATATTATTTTCCCTTTTGTCCTTTTTAGGTTTATTGACCTGTCTGCACTTTTACCCTTTTGAACTGTTTTACACCTTTTACCCATTTTATTTACCTTCCTTAACCTTGTTTAAAAAAAATTGATAAGCTATACCTTTTTACATTTTTATATTTTTTGCTCTTTTTTACCCCATGCCAGTAAAGTTTACATACTAGAAATCTTAAAATATTTCTACAGTAAATTGGGGTGCTGTGGCTATAAATATACGAATCACTTTAGGTGAGGTAGAACAATAAAATTTGGCAAACATGTAGAAGTACTACTCTAGATATTCAAATAAGTTTTAAAAACTTAAATCTCAAAGTTGGAGTCAGCGAAATGGTGGCGGGTGTATTCCACATTTTCAAAACTAATTGAAACAACTACTTACCAGTGTGGTATATAACAACATTCAGCAGAAAGATAACTGTACCGTGCCATAAAAGCTGATAGTGTTAAATTTTAAAATGGAGCTCTGGGAAATAGAAAGGGGGGAGGGGGGGGGGGTGAACAGAAAAAAAAGCTTTTAGTTGCGATGATAAAGAATTGTCAAAAATGTAGTGGCAAACACCCAAATAGTTAGTAAATATTTAAATTTTCTAATTTGGGTTTTTTGAAATATGTGGAAGGGATTTAAAAAATCTATATTAAAAACTATCTCTCATTGTGGTTAAAGATTTAAATTTGTCAGCCTGTTATAAGCGAAACCTAAAACATTATGGAAACAAACTAAATTTAAAAATGAAAGATCGGAAAATGGGAAGATGGGCGTCATTTTTTTGGTGCGGTAGGAAAATGATAGAAAATGATAGACTTGCAAGTAGTTACAAAGACCACTCCAGATGATCAGAAAATACTGAAAATTGGTTTCATAATTTAAGGCGTATAAGATTTCACAAACAATTAGAAAAAAAAAACTGCTTGGTGTATTAGAATATTGAAATATGGCCGATAATTACAGGGACCAATATAAAAGGCCATTATTTCATTTAGGATTTTTTTTAACTTTGATGTTCATTTAACAAATTTTGTTCAGTAATAATATATCTTGCACCTTTATACTTCTATTACGATCGCTTTTAACAAAAGATTTTTGCATTACAGTAAATCCCTATTTTTACATAATATTTTAGTCAGTCTGCCTATTTTTCATGTTTAGTCACATCATTTAAACCAATAAAGGATTAATATTTAAAATTATATAAACTTTTGGATACTTTTACCTTTGATTAATTATATATTATAATTAAAAATAAAGCTTCTTAAAGATCCCCCGTGCGAAGAAAGGGCACACAAGCTAGTTAGTTATAATAGCAGATACATGACACACGAAGATTCTTACAAAAATAAAATTTATAACATGGCTAAATATCGTGTGCCGACTACTAAATTGGTAAAGTTTGTACACACGAAGAATGAGCGATTATTTGAACTAATCACTCCCTTTATGTACCTGGGCTCAAGCAACATTAGGGATTTACTAGGTCTAATATTTCTAAGTATGGTTAGTTAAATCCCTACTTTATCTTATTTTTTTATCACCGTGTCTTACTACCTGTTCAGGTTATACACATAGATGATAGATACTCTAATGGGGTAGGGATGAGAAAGGAATAATTTTATAAGTAGTCTACCTGCATTCGCGTGGAGGGAAAGTGGGATTTTTTTTAGAAAAATCCACCCTCAATCGGCATGTTTGTGGTTCAAACCCCTATTTCTCCACTAGCAGCAGGTCAATCTAACACAAGAGTGATGCCTTAGACCGTTCAACCACTGAAGTCGGTATTGATACTTAGTTGTTTTTTCAATTCTTAGCACCCATTCTTTATATAAGAGAATGGTAGCAAAGTTTCACGCCAACTTTGGTTTGTAAAATAAATTATAAACAATAATTAATCTCTGGGTTATTGAAAAGTACATAATTCATTAATAATTAAACACCCTTTGGTTTGGACTTGGTTTGTTTAGTGATGACTGGTGTGGGGATATCTTGTGTGTCAGCCTGAGTGAGGTAACAGATGGGAGTGGCCTAACCAACTATTGGCTCCACCCCTCTAAAGATCAGTGTTCCGTACAGAGATAGCCCTAGTAACAAGGGGCGAGATTTTAGCGTTACAGCCTCTAAGTAGATAACAAATTATTCGATAATTAAGCTTTGTATTATACATATTTTTATAGTAAATTGCTCTTAAAGAATTTACAAGTTAGAACTCCTTTTATAAAAAGTCAAAACACCGCGTTACTACAATTTTTTGGCTGTGTCAAAAATAGTTAATTTTAGCATATTTTCACAAATGGTAAAAAATAAAGAAAGTAAAAAACAAAAAAGTTAGAAACAAGTCTAACTTTTACATCCTTCCCTTACAAAATAAAACAAGTCCCTTGTTTCTGCAATGTATTTACGAGGTTGTATAGGCTACGTAAGTTGGTCATGCAAACCAGCAAATAGATCGCCCTGAAACGAGCTCTTAACTCATTAGGATATGAAATGATGGTATGGAATAGGCCTATGTAGGCCTTTAGCTTACACACCACCATGGCTCATTGCACATGGAGAAAAAAATAAAACAATGGGTAGTAAGACACGGTGCTAAACAATTATATAAATAAATTAAAGTAGAAATTTTGCCTATTGGCAGTTAAAATATTATAATAATTACCTATGTGTTATTGTATCAATCCTGACCAGTGGTGAATCCAGAATAATTTTTTTGGAAGAGGGCATAAGTATAAAGTAATAAAACAATTATTTCTTAATATACTTTTTCAATTTGAAATTTAAGTAGAACTTTTAATGTGTATCTAGATAAACCTGAATACTAAATAGTAAGATTGAATCTAATTTATTTTTCTGGTGATGGGGACATCAGAGTTCAAATCATTCAATTCATCTAAACAAATTCTTTTTGATTTTGTTTAACTTTATTTCATGTTAAAATGTTCATAATTTCTTATTAATATGTTAAATTTAAACCTATGTAAAACTTCAAATTCTGTAAAAACATAATCCTAGAAGTGAGCTAATGCTCTTTGGATCATGTAATTTATTGAATTAATAAAAAATAAATAAAAAAAATCCTGGTAAGGAAGGCTTATATTGTGGATGTTCTTTTCCTAAAGGGTTTTAAAGTCTCCCCAACTCAAATGTGGGTGTATTTCCTCTAAATGTTTCTTCATTATCAAGTTGGTAAGTATAACTTAAAGTGTAATGGAAAAAGCTTTTTCTTTTCTTTTTTGTAAACGGTAAACAAGTTTCATTATCCAAATTAATTTATAAGTTCATGATTCTAACTTTCATTGAAACTTATATTCTGTATCAGCAGGAAATGATCTCAATCCAAGTGTTACTTTCAAGCAATACTCATTTAATATAATATATTCATAATTAACCTTTACACCATTACTTACTTTATGTTAGTATCAATACTTCTTAATTATCTTTGATGTGTAAGTTTTTGTGTTAGATTTTGTAAACAATTTTTTTTTTACTATTATTTGTTTGTCTTCATTGCACTATTGCTATGACAACGTCAGTCTTTAGACATTACAATTTGAGATTCAGTGAGAAACCTCTATGTTAAATAAAAACTCCATGTCACTTGTCAGTCTTCAAGCAAGTGGTGTTGTATACTTAAATGTGGGTCGCTTGGTGCGTGACTTCATCGTATAGTTTATATTTCTAACGATTCTTTTAGATTTATCGTTTGACTGCATTGATTGAAAAATAAAAAAAAATGCACAAATTGATTTTTGTTTTACCATTAAATTAAAATAAAATAACTTTTTAAATTGATAATTTAACTGCCAGCCAACCAAATTCACAAAGATTAAAATATACTATATTATAATAAAAATACATAAATCGATTATAATCGTCAATAGTGATTCCATATCGATTCACGGTAATTAATGTCCAGCACAACAGCATTTGACACGTCTTCACTGAAAACAAGGAATTAAATATTTTATTGATATAAAATATAACATAAGGTATTAGTGTCAACATTTATTTACTGTTGTTATCGCTAAATACACGCTACAAATATAATGTTTAATAGTGTATGCTGATGGATTACAGAATAGACTAAATGTAGCCTATAATTAATGTTGAGTTTATTAATATTATTGATGTGATACCATTTCTAAATTATTTGTATACGGTAAAAATTAATACACCTCTAAAGAACTAAAGAAAAATATATTCAGGACTAAGCTAAAAAGCTTCGCCGTGACAGGAAGCGTCAGATCTAACCTTACGTTCGGCGATCCTGTTCATGATATTATCAACTAAATCTCACACACTATTGGCTTTTTTTCCCTTTAATGGCACTGGTCTTCAATAAGCCAGGAGCACTTGTATTTGATTTACTCCCGATTCCACTTTCTTGATTTTCCTATTAGTTCACTCCAGTAATGACCCAACTAACCTAGCCCTATCTCACCACCAATTTCGTCTACGAGATAACCGGGAAGACATTTTGTTCGTCTCTACACCGACATATTTATATTTAGAATGAAATTGTACAGCCTCCTACACAAAGTAATGTTGTCCAAGCTTAATAAATTAACTAAAGAAAAGTTTGTAATATAATTAAAAATGTAATTTCCTCGAGCCAACTGATGTACAGGGAAGGTCATATATATATATATATATATATGTTATAATGTCTCCGGAACGTGACAAACCACACACTGTGAGGATTGTACCTTACACATCAAATAAAGTCAGTCTTTTGTGTAGGCGGGCCCAAGTCGAAGGCGGATTATTGTACAAATAAACTTTCGAGTGCCCTTAACTCCTGAAAACCATGGTATTTTGTACCACAAACCCCATGGTACCATTTTGATTTCTGCTGGCATGTGGTCTCCCACCATTCGCTCCATTTAACCTAACTTCTGTGTTTTACTCTCTGTATAAAGTCACTATATGGTAGCGGGATTTCCTGTACAATAGAAAGTAAATTTACACTGGTTGCCAAACTATATACTCTCTCATTACCCATTATACCCACGTGACTAGGAATCCATTGGTACCCCAATTCGCAGCCCCTATCTCGTAGAAAGGCGAACTCTCTGAGTATTTAAATTATCAATGGGTGTGATGGAGGGCTTGAAAAGCCACTTATAGACTCCAAAGCGCCACTATTGGCCTATCTGGATAACTTGCCTGAAGAGGAACATATTTTGTTTGGAAAGTTACTAGGCCTACTTTTGTTTTTAAGAATATATGCGGTACATGACACAAACAGGGCAGGATTATTGACACTTTCTCTTTGTAGGATTGTAGTCATTTAAATTTTTTCCCCATAATTAATACACACAACAAGAAGACTCAAATTCTATTAAGTCTAATGCATTAAAATAGTCTATATTAATGGCGGGGTTCTGGGTTCTGGCCGAGGGATTGGTGTACCAACTATGGCTGAGCGTGTGTCATGTGATTTCTTGGTGAATTTGGTTTTTAATTTTAAAACTTAGGCCTAATTTCTTGCAATTGTGATTTTATTCTATATGGAATTTGTGTAATATTGTTGTGTGTATTAATTATAAATAAAATAATTTATTTAGGCTTAAACTTAAATGTTTATAACATGACAAAGAAAAATAATGTACAACCAAAACTTGTGTATTTTCTGTGTGGGCGGTATCATCATCTAAAATTTAGATTCTAAAGCCCAAAGTATTGATAATAATGACACAATTACTTATTTTTATAATTAATTTGTTACTCAACAACAGAGCCTTGAAATTCTTTAAATGTTATATCCCTATGGAGACATTTTACTAAACTGAGGTGGTGACCTGGCGGTCTAGGGGTAAGGTGTCAGACTTCTATGCTGGCGGCCGGGGCTCAATCCTCGGTCCTGGCACAGATTTATCTGATTACCAAACCCTTCTTCACCTCTGACAATACATCTTGTGAATGTGGGAAATGCCAGGCCTCCACCGTGGTTCGGATTCCACGTTAAACTGTAGGTCCTCCATTTCATCTCACAATCACCCTACCATTACACATTAGCGTAAGTGCGTATAACCCGAACGGGTAGTAAGACGCGGTGCTAATAATAATAATACTAAACTGAGCTGGTTGATGATGAGATATAATAATGTAAAATATAATATCACTATATATCAAACCTGAGCAAGTGTTTATCATCTTGAGTGAAGTGCAAGCTTATCATAAATAAACTAGCTAATGAATATTAGACATGTTAGATTACTCAAAACCAACTAATTTATTTCCCCTCAGGGAAAACTTTTTTCAAACAATATTTTCAGTTTTATGGTTATGATTTTCAGTATCATTGGGATCACTAGTCTCTCTTTTGTAAATTGTTTCATGGATTGTGTGGGATAGTAGCCTATTTAAATCTTATTGTCTAAGGGCAAACTTGACTAAGTGGATGCTTTGTTAACACTAGCATGGGTTTGCTTGCATTATCATAAGTTAAAGAGCGAATTTCGATAGTGTGCTCGGGGTGCTCGGGACCACACGATCGGTCCACTAAGCATTCACTATACATTCTTGCATACTGCCCTAGGAGTATCAAATGCCTGTCTGCAAACATAATTGTCATACTATATGTTTTTATGCACAAAAAAACTAGAGATTTAAAAAAAAGTTTATGCTACTGGCATGATTCTTATTAATAATGATGAACAATTCATATGATACTTTTTATTAGAGTACTGTGTTATTTTTGTATATTAGATAGAATCATGACTGCTGTTGAACAACCATGCTACACGCTCATAAACCTGCCATCAGACTCTGATCCACCGAATGAAATGCAGTTAAAATTGGATCTTGGTAAGTCAGCTATAAGTTATATAAAGACAAATTTTATTCTTAAATTTTATTATTTGATTGATGTTTAAGAGATTTAAATTCATATTACTTTATTTTTAATATCCTAACCTTGGTGTTTAATATACTATTATCGTTCTACCATACTAGTTACATACATACTACTACTACACCACCACCACCACAAGATTTAAACTTAAACACATTTCTGAAAATATTATAAACTACATAATAGATACTAAAGAGACTTAAGGGTAATCAATCATGTGTGCTATAAATTTGTCATGGGCCAAATTCATTTCCAAATGTGTAAATAATATGATAGAATGACCCCCTCCAAGAACCCTTCTTCTCCTAAAATACTAAAATATAGCTGAATTTGCTATGAAGATGTCAGTTGAGCTAGGAGCCTTCTGGAGATAAGATTTCTATTACTCCTTCGTTCAAATACCTCTTTCCAGAGATAAAACCTATACTACTCTTCTGCTCATATACGGCTGCATATTAAGACATATTTACATGAGTTATTTTTCCAGAGAATTCATATTTCTTAACACATTAGGATAGTGATTCAAATAAATATTCATCAGCTGCTCTGAGCAGAGTTTGGTAAGGAGTGGGGGAGGTAGGACACAAATGAATTGTTCACAGACAAGGATAGCACAGTCAATATTCACTCTACTCTAGTCTCGTTTGTAAGATCATCTGACAGCTTCAAACTGTAAACATAAACAGATTGAGAGGAGTGAGTTTAAATCTAAGCTTGGGACAATAGCTTGGCCTTTGACTAATTGTTTTGAAAGCCACCAATATAGAGATTAATAATATACTTGGTATAAATTAATAAGTATTACTTTGCTCGATTCCCTAAATGAATTCATAAATATGCGTATAACCCGAACGGGTAGTAAGACGCGGTGCTAATAATAATAATAATAATTCATAAATGAAAATATAATTATTAGGGCTACTTTATTTGTAAATTTAATTTATTATATGTTTAACTATGCCTTATAAACAGACATTAGTGAAGACTGGCTTTGCCATTTATCATTAAATGAATATACTTGTTATCTGCATTGATGAACACGCGAAATAAACATAAAGTTTGCTTTGTCTCGGTTTTATGGCGATGGAAAGGTTGGATTTGAGTCCCAGCTGGATGTTTTCTGGATGACCTTACCAGATGGTTTCTCACTCTCTCACTATGAAAGTTTGGGTACATATCCATTCACTTCTAGCTTCCTCACTCAAACCACATTTAGTGTAATATAATGTGGATAATTTGGAAGAATAGTAAAATGAGGTACAAAAAATAAGTTTGTTTGGTTGCCTCTGAATAAACTCAAGACATTCAGTTTGTCAGCACAGTGAACAAATCAAATTACTGCATTATCATATATTTATTATTGGTGCAAATTGTAGATTTTGCTATTTAAAATTCACGAGATACATGATTGTTAGTGACAAAGCTTAGGTTTGAATCCTGGCAGTAGCAAGGCTTAACTATTTTAAAAGTATTATTTTATTAGATACTTACATTGGAGAGCATGTTTTTTTCCTATTTTGTTTAAAACAAAATTATAAAGATTTTAATAGAATTAATTGTTTGTATTTTTAAATTAAATAAATGTAACAGAACTCCGCACAGACTTTCTCACTCCATTGTTCAAAAATGGAGATATTTAATCAAAACTCGTAATATATGTGAAAAAAAGATACAGTAGCAAACCCGAGCTAAAACTGCATTATACTTACGTTTAGCATTTTTTGACTCCCAGATTTAAATTTTATGTTATTTTATTTTTAAAGAATTAAAGTCCTCACTAGTATATTTGGATGAAAAAAGATCAATATTATCAAGTTCAAAAGTTAAAAAACATATATTTGTGTTTAAATTGAAAATTATTGATTTTATAAAAAATATGTTTCAAATAAATATTTGTATTATAAATATACCTACATATTTGCAATGATAAGTAATTTAATATTTATCTCAAATAGTTTCAGAGATATGATAAAAAATGAAAATTTTATGCATCAAATCAGAACGCTTGAAGTCATTTTATCAAAAAAATGATAGCTCTTTTGTTTATAATATTAATCAATGATTAGAAATTAAAATTAATCAAAATCGTTAGAGCCGATTTTGAGAAAATCGATTTCTTCTCATTTCTCCCTTCAGTAAACTACCCTTAATTTTAGGGTTGGATATCAAATTCCCCCTCGAGGCAACCTTATGAAAACCCTAGATACCAAGTTTTATCCCGATTGGTAAAATAGTTTAGGCTCTAGTTCGAGGTACAAGCAAACAGACAGCAATTCAAAAACCAATATTTTCGGACTTTGGGGGTCCGTGAAATGTCGAAATTCATTAAAATATCGAGTTCGATGTGTTGATGATCCCAATACTTTCTCTACTCTTAAGATATTGAGAAAGTAAAAATAAACTATGGTAAACTCAAATAAAAACATAATAAATAGTGGAAATTATTTGTTATTTAGTCAATGCCAACATGCTTGACCCAAACTGAGGAGGTGGATATTCTTATATATTTTCTTTTAGAGTCCAGGGTCCAGGCTTTGGTGACCTAAAAATGATCAAAAAATGACCTATAAATTATCTTAAAATTACAAAAAATTACCTAAAAATTTAAACAAAAACTCTGAATTAATGCGCTTTTAAATCAAACACTGCTCCAGAAAAAGCTATTCTCACCCAAAGAAGCCCTTTCCAGCTTAATTGCAATGTCTCTACAGGAATGTGTATTTTACAACCTTACAAGCAAAGATGGTAGGTTGTTCCTTGTATGCACAGTGTCTCGATAATCCGACTTTCGATTAGCCGACATTCCGTTTAATTCGACAAATCCTGATGATGTGCAATTTACATTGTTGTACATTATCCATATGCATATTATTTTCCCACTACCATCGTTACATTGCCAGTGAATAAGTCAAATAACTATGTGGTTGTAGCTCTGCCTTAGTGAATATTTGCATTGTAGCCTACTCGTTTAAACTTTAGTTGAGTTTTGCATTTTCCCATTAATGTAATTTTATGGCAAGTGAAAAGAGCAAAAAAGGTGTTTCTTTCAATTGAAGAGAAACTTCAAGCCTTAAAGAGAATAATTACTACCAGTAACAAACCCTAATTCATATCTATTCTGCACTTCTATTTTCAGTAATTTGGATTCGTTTCTCTCTTCTTCTCCATCATTCTTCACCTGTTTTTGTATTAACCGACATTTCATTAATCCGACCATCTGTCGGTCCCATTTAGGTAAGATAATTGACTCTCTTCGGTATATGTATTCCAATTAAATAATAATAAAAAACACCCTACCATATTAGCCTACTACAGCTGTAATACAACTTGAACTACCACTATACTATCTTTAATAAAATAAAATTGTAGGCTCACTAAAAATAGCAGCGGGCCCACATGTAGTTAACTTACAATTTTTTTGTTTGTAACATGTAGAAAAAGGTGATGTGAAGATCAAGATTGAAGCTCTTAAGAAAACCATACAAATGATAGCCAGTGGTGAAAGACTTCCTGGTCTTTTGATGACAATCATTCGGTTTGTTTTACCGCTTCAGGACCACATGATCAAAAAACTTCTTTTAATATTCTGGGAGATTGTCCCGAAAACAACCCAGGATGGCAAGCTCATGCAGGAGATGATTCTAGTTTGTGATTCATACAGGAAAGTAAGTTGTATTTTGCTTAAAGCATTGAATATGTTGCATAATTTGACATACTGTAGCATAAAAAATAGAAATATATGTTGGGTTGAAATTTTAGTTAATGTACTATTTACTAATCAAGTTCACACCAATATATGAGATTAGACTATTCCTTGTAGTTCTTGATGTAAAGATTATAAAATCCAGTTTAAATCTTAACAGTGAATCATAGGCCTAAGTAATGTATGATAATTTGTATTACTGGCAATGTCTATTTGAATGAATCGGCTTAGCCAGTCAAAATCATGGTGATTAACAACCAAATTTTAATCTTCTAATAATTTGGTTAAAGGCTACCCTACTATAACATGTACATGGTATTCCATACATCAGCCCTTCTATAGCTGCAGATAGCATAACTTGATGTATGAATATATTAAATTTGTTTTATTATTTTAGTAACTAACTTCTACTGTTCTTCCTACCAAAATCATACTTTACCTACAGTTCCCAACGAGGCCAATTATTATTATTATTATTATTATTATTTTCATTTGGGGGTTGATCCTTTTCCATTAAACGTAGGAACTTAATGGTTGGGATGGGTCCCACTGGTAGTAGTTTACAAAGAAACTACTGAATTTTAGGGGATCCAACAAATTGTATCTCTATCTTATGTGCGCACCCCTTATTTTACTTGATTTTTTGCCACTTAAAGACTAAATTTTTACACACCACACAACTGGGATTTGAATCCAAGTGACTTGGGGGTATTTGATCAGCGTCTGATGTTTAATGCTATCGAACATGTCTGTTGCTTATAATAATATTTTGCATAGCAGTCAACTATCCTAGACTTTCTATAATATATTCAAATAATTTAACAATTTTATATCTTTGATTATTTTACCATTTTGTTCTACAAAATTACTTTATATCAACATTAATATTTTGCTGTTAATTTTTTGTTTCTGGTTTTATTCAATTGATTTTTCTTTTTAAGGATTTGCAACATCCAAATGAGTTCCTTAGGGGCTCCACCTTGAGGTTCTTGTGCAAGTTAAAGGAACCAGAACTCTTAGAGCCTCTGATGCCTGCGATTCGTGTTTGTCTGGAACATAGGCACTCTTACGTTCGAAGAAATGCCATTTTGGCTATTTTTACCATTTACAGGTGAGATAGATATAGATATATTTAAAACTTTCTTGAAACATTAATCTATATATTCTTCCTTGGTGTACTTAAAGGTCGACAACATCAATGAGGAATTTAATTAAAAACAATATTTTTAAGTACACTAGAAACTCAGCTCTCCAAATTTTATGGAACCAGTTCCAATTTGGGTTATAAAAATTTGGATAATCTGAAATTTTCTTAATTATTCACAGTTGGGGGATGTAACAAATTGTACATACGCGATATGCTGGGTAAAAACACATTTATTTACAGTAGCTTATGATACAGTAAGATAAATAAAATGTTATTTATGGTTACCCTACAAACAAAGTCAGAATAAGGCTTACAACTTGTTAAAAATAATCCTTAATACTACCACATGCACATTTCAAATTCTGCCTTTTAACAGCAACTGTACCACCACTATACTATATTTTTGAGGACACAGGTGCTTTTCAGTTGATATCAATACAATTTTTTTAATTCTAAAAGGGTGTTCCTTATAAACCAGAAATTTGAATAATCCAAAATTTCACATAATATTTTTCTAGTGTTTTATCATCCATAATGGTTCTATTAATATTTACTACCTAATGTTATGCCCATGTTAATTAATTTTGACAGTGCATATTTAGGATGTCTGGCCTTATAAAGTGTTAATGAATATTACCAACTAAACACATTAATAAATTACTTGAATAAGTCGTGTCTCCATTTATTGTTTAGAAATTTTGAATTCTTAATCCCGGATGCGCCTGAGCTTATTGCAAACTTCTTGGAAGGGGAACAGGACATGTCTTGTAAGCGCAATGCATTCCTTATGTTGCTGCATGCTGATCAAGAGAGAGCGCTTTCATATCTGGCTTCATGCTTGGACCAAGTCACATCCTTTGGAGACATTCTTCAACTGGTCATTGTGGAGCTCATCTACAAGGTAAGTCCCAGCAAGGGCGTGTGTACCAGTAGGTCATTAACTTTGTTTCATAACTAGAACTAGTATTAAGGCTTCTGCCTCAGTCAACAAAAAAGTATACGTTGCTTTAAATACAATACAATGGCATGTGTCATTTTCTGGAACTACTTCTCTCTTTTGTATAATCTTATACTCTCATTCACTCTTCCCCTGCAATCACCTTTTGCCACATCATTATGAAAGAAAAGAAAGAAAACCACGAAACTTCTTATTTCATGGTGACTCACTGATAGTTCTCAAATATCTTAAATTTTCTCTTGTGAGCTGATAAAAAATGACTATTTGTTAGAGGAAGGCTAAATATAGAGCCCCTTATCATCAAGCTAGAGAAACAATGAAGTGATTTATTCTGTACAAGGAAAATCCATGGTTAAAGCAATACATAAAATAAAGTATCTTTTTAATATGACATATATAATTGTTCTATTATATCTGTTACCACCCACTCTACTACCTCTTAGTTATGGCCACACTAGACTAAAAGGAAAGTGGGAGTAAGCTACAAAAAGTTATAAAGAAGAAAGACATCAGCAACAATTTGGTAACAATATGAATGTTTTATTTAGTATTTTAACGATTTAAACAATAATTTACATGGCCTCAAAAATCCGTCAGGGGTTGTGTTGAAAATCATATTAAACAAATGCGCAGTACTATCATGCGAATGTTTCCAAACATGAAACATGTTCTTAAGTCAATTAGGTCAGTATAGAAGAGACAACCACTCGATCCAACAACACAATGTCAGTTTCACAACAGTGAATAATGACAAAACAACCTAAAGTGTTGACTATCCGAGCAAATTACTTTATAAATGTCTAGTCAGATATTTATTAACTACAAAAAAAAAGAGCCTAATGGACATCTTTGAAATCGGTACTAAAGTTGTCTACTATGCTACATTGAATACAGACCAAAAAAAATAAAAAGAGGAAGTTAAATTTAATATCGTACGGATATTTTGGGGAACACAAGAGTTTGGCTTACCGACCATAGGTCAAACTCCTTGCGGGACTATTAAATGTAGACACAACTACGGACGTTAACAAGATCCCTACTTGTTAATAAAATTTATATAACATACAAAATAAGTCTAGATAAACCATAATTAAATTCAATTAAATAATTTGGAAAATATTCAAAGTCAAAATCAATCCATCAGCAAAATTTTACGTTACTTTACCAAACAATTCAAAATAAGAAAACATTGTCAAAATATGAGTTCACATTAACAGCTAAATTCAGACAATTCAAATAAAATACTTCTAACAAAAATTAGTTCAAAAATATGGCAATCTGATATATTCAGTGACCTGATTGACACTATCGCCTAATTGGTGGCAAAAAGAATTAGGTGTCTCATTACAAAATTTAGTATTTCAAACAATATTAATTTTAGCAATTAGTTTACGTTGCCTATTTAGGTTATTCCAATAATAACATTACTTTAATTTCAAAATTGAACAAGCCATAGTTCAAGTCTATTAAAATAATATCGATGAAATAAATTTATAGAGAATATGAAAACATCCTGAAAATGTCCCAAGTCCAGGATCGGACTTATCTTGACGGCGTCTAACACAATATTCTAGGGCATGACTTCTCCTGAAGGCGTCCAATTTAATAGTCAAATCGTCTTCAGAATCACTGAGCTTAAATAGTGTTTCTAGTCGCCTGGGGTTGAAAGGGGGGTGGAAGGATTTGTCCATATACGTCAGTAATGTCCTATCGGCCACTTCGATGGATGAAAATCAGCACGTACACCATCGATCAAGCTCGGATTGGCTGGCCTCTTTTCATCACGTTCGCCAGTGTTGACAAAATATCTTTTTGACCAGAGCACCAGTGACGTACACACATCATGCGGAGTCTTGGTGGTAGATTTCGTCTTGCCCGCAGGGTGGCAGGTTAGTCGTAATTCCGGTACTGTTGTGAGCGTCATTCTTGAGTCCCATCGGAATCACTTTGACTCTTACGCTTGGCACATCAGATGCAGTTATACCAAGGCTTGTTTGTCCCACTCTTTAATTTAGGACGCAGTGAGTACAGTCCAGTCTTAAAGGTTGTTCTAGCCAGAAGATACAAAGGGTAAGTACATGAACATTTTATCGATTGCAGGGAGTTTATTCTTGTTGGATATGGCTTAGTATTGTAGATGTATTCTACATTGGACTACAATAGAGAAGCTTACTATTGCAGGAAGTTTATTAATATTGCAGTTTCATACGGAGTGAGTAGTATGACTTAGTATGGGGGGTAGTATGATGTAACATCACCAAATGTTACATATCATGCATGTAATTCAGTTGATACAAAATTATTTTAATATGATTTGAAGTGGTCCCCCACAATAATTTAGAGCTATGGTGGAACATGTTTAAATTTACTCTAATTAAAACAAAATATATATTCGGAAATTTATTTAATTTCATTATCATTACATGTAGTGGTGCGAAAACTTAGTAAAGTATAAAATAGTAAAAATACCCCACACGCATACTTGTGTTAAATATCACAATATAGCTTGGGAGTTAAAGCCATACTATACTGCATTATAAAAATATATTAATTTTTAATATAGTTACTTAAAACTACTAGCCTAATTTGAAGTAACAAAATAAGAAGGGTTAATATGTGAGCATCTACTATGGTAGAGAATTGACAACTGGAGCTGAAATGATACCTCAGCTTCTTGAGTTAAGCACTCTAGTGCAGTGATCTGCGAACGGTGTGCTGCAGAACACTGGTGAACCACAGCAGTGTATTAGGTGTGCCATGGGGCAACATAGACCAGAGTGCCATGCTTCGTTGTTTAATAATAATGCAAATGAAGCCGGTACAAGCGGCAGCTATGTATATTCTACATTTCTTACTTACCTGTACTTACTATTATTTTAAATACATCAGAAAAATTCAAAAGAGTTTGCACAAAATTAGCATTATGGTTTAATCAAATTACTAATTGCTTAAAAGAAATGTTTCCAATTGTTAAAGAAGCAAGCACAAAACAATAACTTTAACCTTTTCTCTTGGAACATTTGAAGTTACTCCAGGAAAAAATTAGTACATACGTTTCTAATTCTGACTTACTGTAGAGTGTACAACCGTTGGACTGGGCTCGTAGTTCATTTTATGTGGTTGCAGTACTTAGCGAAACCAAAACATTGTGGCACAACATAAATTAAGCTTGTTAAGTGCACAGTGAATTTAAAAAAGTTTGTGGAACACTGCTTTAGTGCACTAGCTAGTATTTGCTTTAGTGCACTAGCTAGTATTGTATGGATAAACTTTTGCACAAAAAAATAAATATGAAGGGACAAGTAAATCTAGTATGACACTAACTCATTTAGTAGTCATGTGTTTTATTTCACTAAATGGTACATCAACACCCTGGAGTATGTTTTTTTGTGTTTGTGCTGGAATCAAAAATTATATTGAGAACTGTGCAGATAAGTTATGAAATCATTCCCACAGACAAGTGATATTTATTTATCTTAATCAACATGAATACAAACAATTTTGTACTTGGTTGGAAATTGCACATTTAAGCACTAAAACAGTTCTGAGAGTTTTGAAAGAGTTCAGCTATATTACACTAAACATAATATTTATTTTCTTACGAATTAATTCTCTACCTGTCAATTTTTTTAATGTTTTTACAAATAAAGACAAAGAAAAATATTGTTCCATGTTTGTATTAAGGTGTGCCATGCTAATCCATCTGAGCGCTCTCGCTTCATTCGCTGCATCTACAACCTCTTGAACTCCACAAGCCCGGCAGTGCGCTATGAGGCAGCTGGAACCCTGGTTACCTTATCCAGTGCACCAACAGCTATCAAGGTCAATGACTCACATTATCATAGCACATTGAGGGTTTGGAATGACTATTGAATTTGGGGAAATTACAATAATTTATATAATGTGTAAATAAATAAATGTGATTTAGTTAAATAAAAATGAAGCACAAACGAATGTAAAAATATTTGGTGAACTTATTAGGGGTGTGCGAAGTCCACTTTTTCAATTTGAAACAAACTCGAATCGAATGTATGAAATATTCCCGAAACAGAATCGTAGCTTGAATATTTTCTTTTAGTTTTAAGCTTGAAAAAATATATTGTGTTAATTTAAATTAATTTTAGTCCATAACAGAAGATAGTTTAGTCAACAATAATATTTATTTTTATAAGATTATCATTTTTCAAATTATTATTTAAAAAAAATAGTTTTATTATTATCATTATTATTATTATTATTACTATTTTTAATAGTTTTCTATAAATTACTAACCATAGCCAAGGAATTTATCTTTACTACCAAAAACAGTTGGCACAATGTGTTTCTAGCAGTTTTTCTTTTAATTAAAAATAGGGTAATCCGGTATTTGTGTTATTTGTACTCGCTTCTTCTTTGTGTTTGATAAAGGCAATAATGCCGAAATATTATTTTATTTGTGTTAAAATGTGTGTGTGACTACTTTTACTATAGAAGATAGAAGAAAGGAAGATGATGTCACCTTAGTGCATTGGATTCTTCCCACATTTTTCCTCTTTCCCTAGGTGGGCTTTCTTCATCAAATTTACTATTAGTAATTTATTTTTCCTTTTTCTTTAGTTTTATCAAGTTCCTTTATTATAAAAAAAATAGGGATGGATAGCTATACACACTTACCTTAGTCATACTGGTGTAGAAATTGTGTAGATATAAAAATGTGTTTGTGGGTTAATGTTTAGGCTAAACAATTTATACTCCATTATCACTAAGATAAGTGTGCTGGCTGACTATCCCTCCTAATTTTAAGCATAATTTTAGTCTAATGCTCTATTCCAAATAACAATTATGATCTTTTCTTAGGCAGCAGCATCTTGTTACATCGAGCTGATAGTGAAGGAGAGTGATAATAATGTAAAGCTGATCGTGTTGGACAGACTTATTGCCCTCAAAGAGCACCCCACTCATGAAAGAGTTCTCCAGGACTTGGTAATGGATATCCTCAGAGTCCTGGCCAGTCCAGACCTGGAAGTCCGAAAGAAAACTCTTAATTTGGGTGAGAATATGTTTTATCTCAAAGTGTAAGCTTTTTTTTTTACATCTATTACTGTTTCCCGCCGGTGGTCTGGGTCACTTTTTTATTTAAGTCCTATATTTTCCACTACCAGCTGGCTGGGCCTGTCGTAGCTTCATATGGCTTATAATATAACTTAAGACTAGGAAAGGCACAACATCTGGTCCCCGGCCATTAATTCATCACTATGAAAGGGTAAACCCACATTTCATCAACGATAAATTTTTCCCCCATGTCAGGTATTG
Source organism: Timema californicum (assembly GCA_902141385.1). Taxonomy (NCBI): domain Eukaryota; kingdom Metazoa; phylum Arthropoda; class Insecta; order Phasmatodea; family Timematidae; genus Timema; species Timema californicum. The sequence goes on along the minus strand of CABFOW010002542.1, from coordinate 42,496 downwards.
TACCCAAAACCCTCAGCTCAGTATATGGACACGCTACTGACTGAGCTAAGGTATTGGCTTCACAGTGTAAACTACCGGTAATTATTATCTTACATTAAGAATAGCAAAGTAGGAGAACTAATTAATGGGGATTAGCAAAGTTCACTTTTTAAATTCGAAGCAAAGTCAGTTAGTTATTCCTGGTGATGAATAGAAGGAAGACTATTTCTCTTATTGTTTTGAATTAAAAAATAAATTGTGTATATTTACCTAAATTTTGTATGTCACAATAATAATAATATAATACTCCTGCTTAGTTTTTCTATCTGTCTAGATAATTAACAAAGGATTTGCCATCTATTTAGTGCAATCCTAACATAAAATTAACTTTATTTGTTTACAATCCAACCAATAACAGGGTTTACTCTCTGAACTTGAAGAAGCTGCTGATGGCAGTTAAAACTCACCTTTAAAAATGTGTTCATTGTGTTATCAAAACAATTTCTTTTCCAGCATCACTTGGGTAAGGATGCTGGCTATCCATTTTAATCCAAACCACAGTATAACCTAGTGTTACAAATAAAGTACATGAAATATATTTCTCTAAATACAATAACCTTAAATTCAAATTTGTGGGTGTTTGTTTAGCCATGGAGCTAGTGTCCTCTCGTAACATTGAGGAAATGGTTCTTGTTCTGAAGAAGGAGGTGGCCAAGACGCACAATGTTGTGGAGCACGAGGATACTGGAAAATACAGGCAGCTTCTTGTACGCACGTTACACACCTGTTGTATTAAGGTGAGTACTGACATATGTGGAAATAACTACTTTTTATGAAGATGATCACATGTAATACTATATTTGTCATGTAATGTGTGTTATTTTTTAAGTTTGCATGGCATTCATAGCATCATGAAACTGGCCACAAAGAACAGTAACTTTGTAATGTAGTTTTATTTTTCAAATTTGCGTGGACTCTACAAAAATCCAAACATGTCCTTTGTGTTATAGGGATCTTGTGCAAATTAAACATGAATGTTTTGTCTATAATACTTTTACTAGGCCTACACGAGAAAAAAAGATTTTTGATTTGAAAAACTGTCAGGTGAAAAATATCAATTTCCTGCTAGAACGGAACAATAAAAAGGAAAATATAAACAATTCCATTTTAGGCTTAAATTTATTTTTCCTATTGATAATTTTAGTCTAAACCTAGCATTTACATTTATTTCAATAAAAATAATTTGATGATAAAATTAGAAGATAATAGCAATTTGATCACTAAAAAGGTAAGGAAGACAAAAATTCCCATTAGGTTAAAATTTAGAGGTCTGAACAATGTTTTTTTTTGATTTCTTTGATCTTTAAGAAAGATATTAAAAAAAAATTGTGTACAAAATTTGTATATTACTTTATTTTTAAATTGTAAGTTTCTAAATAAAAATAAGATAATATTTGGTCTAAAACTTAAAAAAATTAGAGTAAGGTTTAAATATAAATGAAAATAAATAACCTAGATCGAATTTAATTACTGTAATTTTGTATTTTTATCATACATTTTTGGTATAAATATAAATATATTCCAAAGATTGATTTTAAGATTGACTAAAAATGTTCTCAAATAGAAAAATTCATGGCATAAATTGTAATTACTACTTACACAGTAAGACATAAAAACATTCAAACTAATGTAAATGAATAAATAAAAGTGAGCCAAAGTCTTGTCAATAATAATAATAATGATAATGATAATGATAATAACAATAACAACAACAATAACAACAATAACAACAACATCTCTATTTACTTTTAAGCTTTTAAAATGTTCTAGAGATATTATTTTAAAGCTTTATGTTGATTCCAGTGCACCTCTTTTAGTTCCCAGATGTGGCTGCTACTGTAATTCCAGTTTTGATTGATTTCTTATCTGACACCAATGAGCTCGCTGCCACAGATGTATTGGTCTTTGTTCGAGAGGCCATTCAAAAATTTGAAACATTGCGACCATTAATCATCGAGGTATAATTTGTTTGTTTGTTCTATTAGGAATGCAAATAAGTGTCTAGTGCTTGATAAATATATTATAACTTCTGGATAAATGTGAAGTGTAAGTAATTAGAAAGAAATATAACATGGAAAAATATAAAGTTGAGACCTTACTAGAAACAAGTAGACTTCTTTCTTCAACATGGTGTTAACTATGTTGTATTAACTTTTATCACTAAGAAATTAGATTCATTTTTATAAAATGGTTTAATATATATTGATCTTGATATTGACACAAGAGACATTTATTAAGAACAGATACAAGGCCAAGAATAAAAATCCCATTTTTTTTTATGTAAAAGGTAATTTAAATATTTTGCATGCTTCCTCTAACTTTAATATAATTAACTAGTTTTTATTTTACTCTACAATTTCAATTAGGTATGGACACTTTTAATTATTAAGGATATTAAGAGTCATGGGTTTGAAAAAAAAATCATATTCAAGATTTAAAAAAGTTGAATTATATTTAATTTATTGAAATAGAATAAGCAATTTGATAAAAATAATTTACCTTCAATGTAACTTATTTTAAAAAAATATACTACCATTGGAAATGTCTTCATGTTTAAAAAAATGTCTTTCAGAGATTGCTGGATGCTTTCCCCATGATCAAGTCTGTGACAGTTCACAGAGCTGCTCTTTGGATTCTGGGTGAATATTCCTCGAGCCCAGAAGACATCCAATCTGTCATGAATCAAGTGAGACAGACTCTTGGAGAGGTAGGACAAAATACCTCTCTTACATTTGTTGAGGAAGTCGTTGGTAGACTTTTGTTTTCTCTTAAAAGAACATGATTTGCTACCATTCCCAAAAAACCTTACATTATTCTAATACTAGAAGTGTATTTACTTTAGTCAAGTTCATTTTAACAAACTCTATACCCATTTCGTTGGTCAAATGGTTTTAGACGTTACTTTTTTAATAGACTGAAATGCTGATGATGAATGAATGTAATAAGGGTGGGGTTCCTAAATGTTTTTTTAATCTCCCTACATGCAAATGTGGATACCATTAATCGGAACTCATTCTTTCTTATCCCCAACACATTGGCATAATTAGTACATATGCGAATAAATATAACAGGTAGTAAGACACTAAAAAAACCTAAATTTTCTCTTTGAAGAACAAAATTTACAATTCAATTTGATATGGTTGATGTTCAAATAAATGTATTGACAACAAATATTTTGAAAGTCAATCTTAAATTTTGAAACTTAGCTTTAAAATAGCACATTTTATAATTTTGTAAACCCACATGCTCATTTTAATAAACATACAACTGACTGACTTAAACATTAAAATATTATGTTTATCTTACAATTATCATCCGATTGTGGCCACTATGGTTTAAATGAAAACTAAAGCATGTAAAAAACTTATATTTATTGCAAAAGATTGAAAAAAGTGCTCATCTTTAATTTATAATTTATTTAAAAGTATACTGCTGTAAGTGTTTTTATGAATTGCATTTATAAAACAAACATCCAATCATACTTTATTGCTCTGACAATAATTATTCGGCAAGGCAACATTGTCAATATTCATATTTTATTGCTCTGACAATAATTATTCGGCAAGGCAACAGTGTCAATATTTTATTTAGTTAACTTCTATTTATCAGTACATATTTAGTTTAGTTATAGGTACTTTCTTGAAGATAAAATTTCTCTTTGCATTAAGAGTCTATATTTATTATTTTTATTGCTACACCAAGCAATATCTCTTGGTATGTATGTTGAAGATTCCCCTGGTAGATGATGAGTTGCGCCGAGCTACAGGTGACAAAGGGGAGGAGGATGTAGCGCAGCTACAGCAAGCACCTGTACAGAAACTGGTGACGTCTGATGGCACATACGCCACCCAGTCTGCATTCAATACCACCAGGTATTTTTATATCCTGCTACAAACCATAGTTCCAGCCTGGGCCTACCCTAGTTATTTTTTTAGTATATGCCCTATAGCAATGTTTTTCAAACAATGGTAGGTGAAACTAGTATTTTTATGGCAGCATGTATGATAAACATGTAGAGATGGGTCGGAGCCACTATTTCTCGGATCCGAATCTCGAATCTGAATCTACATTTTATTCTCTAATCCGAATCCTAGCAAATCTTTATAAATTATAATGATTTACAAATAGACCTAAATTACACAATATAGGCTTAAACTGTGAATTAAGATTTATTTCAATTAATGCTTTCAATTTTAATCAACCCCAACCACCCTTCGCAAAATACAGGTTAAAATCCAGCCAAATTAAACAATGTAGACTCATATTATTGTTTATAAATCAAATCAATCAAAATTTGAGTGTATTTTAGTTATTTTTAAAAGTGTTGTTAGAATGAGTTAAGTTCCTAAAAACATTTGAAATAAACAGATTAGGCCTAGTTATCCTTTGATCAACTTTAATCATCATTAAAGAATATTTAATTGTATTAAGATAGAAAAAATAAAAATTCAAACTGATATTTTTAATAAAGACTAAAACAACATAATTAACAATTAAACATACATTGGAAATAGTGAACTCAATAATGCCTAAGTATGTTTTATTATTATTTTCTTATATATCCATTATTTATTTTCACATAGAAAACAAATATATTCAATTCTTGTGATATATCGATTTCTGAAAATACATTTTATTTAAAATACGAATATATTTTCGACTACAATATGTTCATTCCCATTTTATAAGGCAGGACTACACTTGAATATTTCTACAATTACTTCAATAACATATTTAAAAAATAATAAACTTTAAGTTACAATCAATTTTAAAACAAATATTGGATTAGCAAGTGGTTATTTGATTCTTAAAACTCGATATCACTTACTAAGTGATCAGATTACTTGAGTCGATTTTAAACAATCAATCGATACACAATACGGAGGCCAGTAGGGATAAATAAAGTTTTATCGCTGTCTGACTGTAGACAGTATTTATTTTTCATGAAACCCAACAAAATGTCTAACTTAAGGATTGTATGCAATAAATCGGGGTTCTTTGCATAGTTGTAGATAATTAATACCAGTTGGGTAGTAAGAATTAACAGTATCTTTATTTTAATCATCATTCGGGCGAGTAAACATAATATACGTCATGGCGGCTGACTTTATATCGTGTGTAATGGCGGCTGACTTTGTATCATCCGTAATGTGTTCTTATTTACTGTTTAAAAAAAGGCCATAATTTGTTTTACTTATTTTGAATTTATTTGTACTTATAGTTTTGATTTTCAGTTTTTGAAGAGTTTTAATGTGTTCATTAAAATATTGTTCGTGAGGTGAAAGTTTTAGAAGTGAGCATGTGCCGAAACGGTCGAGTCCAAGTTTCCCATAGACGTGGGAGGGTAGGGTACTAATAACGTAAGATTTTCCACACCTAACAATTTTTTTAAAAAATAATTTATTCATGATAATTTTTTTTGTCCAACAAAATAAATATTACGGATCAAGTTGTACTTTTCAAGTAGGCCTAACTAATTAATTTTTGAATTCTAAATATTATGCTTTGTTTATGAGGAGAACGATTCGATAATCGAATCCAGTAAAACACCAAATCTCGAATACTTGTCAGGATTTGGTGGATTCGAAGATTCGAGTGGCCCATCTCTATAAACATATGATTAGAGATTTTGACTTCAATCTTCGATTCATTCAAAATGTATCTGTGAAAAAGTGGGTCGGTCTGGAATGGGGTCAAACTCAGCCCTGTGAGGACAAATGAGGAGCTATTTGAATGAAGAAACAGCAGCTATAGTTTAGAAAACTGAGATTAACAGCTTAAGGGGTTCATTGTGCTGACCACATGACATCCTCTATTCACAAATTTTGGCATTATAATTGCTAACGGTGGCGGCCGCTTGGTTGGTATAGCTCTCTTGCGAGCTCACACCTTGAGGGTTTTTTAAGTGTACATTTACCTTTATTTTGGATTTTTTTTCCTTATGTCCCAAATAAACTCGTGTTAACAATATCATGTAATATTGATTTGGATTTACTTACATTGTTGACTGGCTATTAATCTTATAAAAGAGTGGGACTTCTATAAATTAATATGTTAAATAACATTCATATTGCAATGGACTGAATTGAGTTGATTTCCGATTTTAAATTTGATCGAATTGGGATTGATTCAATTTCTGATGTCCATGAATTATTTTATTGTCAATAGCTTGTCAAAGAAAGGAGAGGCTCGGCCACCTCTTAGACAATACTTGATGGATGGCGACTTCTTTATTGGCGGTGCTCTGGGCACGACACTGGCCAAGTTGGCTTTGCGCTATGGTGCGCTGGTGGCAGACCCTAAAAAACACAATCGTTTCTGTGCTGAGGCTATGTTTGTTATGGCATCTATATTGCACCTGGGAAAGTCAGGTGAGAATATACACTTTATTCTACTGTATAATGGCAAAGGATTGTCTTAATGGTTTTTACTTTTTTTTAGTCTCTATTTTTAACTCTTTACCAATATTTGTAATAGTATATTTCCATAATTTAGCAATCTCACTCATAAATAAATTATGAACCACGATATTTACAATATGTTTTAATAATTCATAACTACAGCTGGACATGAGAACTAGCTTAGCACTAGAGATGTTCTGAATCCACTATTTTCCCTCTCAAATCTTAAATTAAAATATAACTATGAATAAAGTACTGGGCTTGATTGATCATTATTAGTCCTGTGCAGGAATGACATTCTGATGTTGGAAAATTTTCAGGCGGGAAGTTAGGATTTCCTGCAGCAATGAGACAGGAAATGGGAAAAATTTTAAAATAATTTTCTTCTATAGGCTTATTTTTATTTTTCAAATTTATAATTTAACTATAAACTTGGCCTTCTCATTCATTCCAACAAGAATATTAAAATAATTTGATAGTTTAAACTATACAAAAATATTTTTGAATAAAGTCAGGAAAAGAGACAAAAACTCTGATTTGATTGCAGCTATAGGTATGAACATTAAATTTAAATTCAGTAATCTTGTAAAAAAAAAATGCTCTCCACATTTTTATATGATCTAATTTTAAACTGTCCAAATAAAAACAAAATTATATTTTATTCAACTATTATCTATGATACAAAAGCAAATTGATGCCATTCCAAATAATAACATTTATGTAATAGACTTATCTTAATGTAAATAAGTGTGGTGAGGGTGTATTTTGTGCATAGTTTAATATTTAAAAGACACTTTAATAATTATTTGCACTAAAAATAATTATGTATTCCTGCCTTAAATCTATTCATGGATGGACATTTTCCTCAATTATATGTAGTGTAGTTATGTTAATTAATGGGCTCAATTGTGTTGAAAGGTAGTTGATAAAGCGACTGAAGTTTTATTTTTAGGTAGGCCTATCTATCTACGTGGCAGAATATAAGGTTAATTTAAATTTAAAAAAATCGATAAATTTTTTAATGAAAATTAAATACAAACATGACATTGATGGACGGTTCTTAATTGTAACCTTTAAAAATAATCCCTCTAAGTTTAGGATCCCACACATTCCCAAACATTATTAAAATTAGGAAGGGTAACCAATTTAATCTCTATTTCATAGGCTTGCCTGCAAAGGCGATGACTAATGATGATGCTGATAAATTGTACTTGTGTCTACGTGTTCTATCTGATAAGTCGCCGGTTATTGTGAACATTTTCAACGAGAACTGTCGCAAAGCCCTGTCTGTCATGCTGTCAGCCAAGGCAGAAGAGGAGGCCACCACTCAGAAGGTAGCAACGCTTCAATTGTACCCTTGGATATATGAATGTGTCTCATTTCTCAAACTAACCAGACCCATGGTGTAGTGGTCGGTGCACCTGATGACAAGCCTAGGGGTCTCGAGCTTGATTCCCTGCCGGCACTTTGGGTATTTTTCCTGAAAGGGATTTCACCCCAACGACCACCAGGGTTTGGCTAGTTAAGCTTAAGTTGGGTTTAACTGTTTCTAATGGTTTTGCACCCTCATACTCCCTATCACCAGTTATATCATCAGGTTATGGAAAGAGCCTCCATGGAAAGGCTGTACAATTAATATATTTGGGTGTCCCCTAGGCACCGTTACATTAGCACTGGCTAATATTTCCAGTACTGGGCTACATATGATGTGGCCCAGATATGCAATATTATTATTAGTACTTCTCAAAATATAAGATTGTACAATTGAATATGTCTACTTCTCATACGTTTTATTTTTATCTATTATAGACTAGGTAAATACTGACATTTTTTCTGTCTAATATTGCATTTGCCTTGTGCTCTGAATACAACACACAATGATTTAGTTTAAAGCACTTGTGTGGATTTGTTTTATTTTCTGCAAACTGACCATGCATAGTGTTTAAACTCTAGTACTTTGGAACTGGGAAAGTTTGGTGCACTTTTGTAGTTGACTCTGAACCATTAGATAGACATGCACTGGTGTTCTTTGCACATTGTTGTTTTCCATTTTTTCACTGGGAAAATTCTAGTGAGTTTCCTTATAATTTCATTTCTTCATTCTGTTCACTTAATTGTTATGGTGCTAATAATCATACTGTTACCAAAAAAACATTAATACAAAATAATCAATTTTCAGGCAAAGGAAAAGCCCGGGTCACTGATTCATGCAGATGATCCCATATCATTCCTTCAGCTTTCGTCGACTCGGGGCGGTGAGCTGGGAGGCTCAGAAAATGTGTTTGAGCTGAGCCTTAACCAAGCAGTTGTTGGTGGTCGTAGGGATGGGATGGGAGGGTCAGGGTTGGGGACAGGGGAACTCTCCATCACCAGCAAACTCAATAAAGTCACACAGCTCACTGGATTCTCTGATCCTGTCTACGCTGAAGCTTATGTACATGTCAACCAGTATGACATTGTTTTGGATGTCCTCGTTGTTAATCAGACAGGTAATAAAATTACTATTTTGTTGACATTCTTTTTCACATGTTAAAGTCGAGCCTCACATATCAATGCCATGTCTAAGCCAGAAATAATCTGACACCCTGGTTGCGCCCAGCCCGGAGATGATGGTTATAAACCATTTGAATATAGCCAGGCCACACACGGATATTTTAGGGAAGTCTGTCTTAAGGTCTTGGTGTCATTTGTTGTTTCCATTTGTGTATCCTATTGGTTAAAATGTTTTCTAATTTCAACATAGTGATTAAGGTGTGATAGCACTAAGCACTAGCCTTAGAGGCAGTGCCGGATTAAGCTAGTGCAGGGTCTGTAACATAATGTCATAAAGGGGCCCCACATTTATAAACATGCTTATGAATATTAAAATATAAGCCATTTACTTGAATAGTTAAGCAATTCAACATATTCATTTGCTATTCAGACAGTTAAATGTCCGTATAGTATTCAGAGGTGGTTCTAGCCTGGCATGGTTTTGACAAAAATAATAAGTACTGTACCTGCACGTAATGAATCAAGTAGTTAAAAAATAGGTGTCTGTCTGTGAGCTTGGGTTTTTTCATTAGTCGAACTCAAGTCGAGTATTTTTGAAAGCTCCTGAGCTCAAGTCGAGTTTGAGTAGGCTTATATTAATAGTTTTAAAATATTGAAGTATATTAAAACACATGTTCTTAAAATATAAATCACATTCATTTTTATAAATAGTAAATACTTTTGAAAAAAAAGTTGAAAAACAGAAATATCAGATTTTAAATTTGAAATAACACTTATAAAACACAATTTTAAAATAGAAACAACATTCAACTACAAATCCAATAAAAAAAATGATTTTAATGGTTATCTTTAAGGACATTAAAAAAAATCACACCAACAATAATCCTGAAAAAAAGGTAAATAAAATTGATAATTGCATGATAGCTTAACAAGGCAGTGTAGAAATACATACAATGATGTAAAGTAAGTGATAGTGAAGGAAGCCAACCTGAAAAGATAGTTGGGTTAGGCCTAGATAGGAACAAACACACTTCTCCCTTCATGTCTTCTTAAACTTTTACACTTTCCACTTCTTTGAAACTTCCACAGTTGCACACTAGTTTGAATTTTTGGGAATATTACTTTTTCATTAATTTTTCATATGAAAAATAAATATTTCCGAAAATTCAAAACAATGTGCAACTGTGGAAATTTGATAAAGTGGGAAGTGTAAAAGTGTAAGAAGAAATAGAGAAGTTTTTTTGTTTATATCTAGGCCTAACCTAACCATTCTTTCAGGTTTGTTTCCTTCACTATCACTTTACATTATTGTAGAGTGTTTTTACAATGTCTCGATAAAACATTAATAAAAATGACATTTTTAATAAGCTAATATATCCCCAAAATATGCTTCAGTAACTTAATCTACCCTATAAGAAAACATAAGAATCACAAACAAAGAAATTATTTGAAGTGTTTCATATTTCGTTTATTATTCCTTAGTGTAGTCATGCATTATCACGTCTTCTGTTCCATTTCCATTCTTATATGCGCAGTTGCATGGGCTCTCATTAGACATCATTTTATTGAGAAATTTACTTCAATTCAACTTTTAATCCTTATAAAAGTTGATGCTGAGACTTTAAATTAAAAATAATATGACTAAAATAATATTTCTAGCAAACAATATGAAATAGTAAATGCTTTTTTAATATAAATAAGTTTGGTAAAATATGTATGCAAAAAATAAGATTAACATTGATTTTAAACATGTTAACAAACATAATCTATAACTAAATAATTAATAAACTAGAGCTTGTTTTGTAGCTAAACGTATTAATTAATATGAGTTTTAAATATTTTAAGTTTGTAAACATTTAGTATAATAATATATTCTTGATATTTAATTCAACATACATTATTATTTTAGAAAAGGACCAGGTAAAAATAGTAAAAAGAATCATTCAATTATTTAGTAATCTTTTTAGCTATTTTTATTTTTCATTGCTTTGTCATGGCAACACAAGTAAACAACTTCAATCAAGTATAATTCAAAATGGACGACAATATTGAATAAATTTACTGGCTGAAATTGGGTTTAAAGCTCTATTACATTATTAATTTTAAAATTGAAATTAATTTTCAACAATTTGTTAAGCAACCGAATGAGTTATAAGTGGGAATGCCGATATTATCTCAATTAAATAGACTTTGTGTATTATTGCGTTTTAAAAATTGATTATTAAGTACATCAAGTGGAAGCTCGAAAATGATTAGCCTACAAAAACTTTTGAACTCAATCTTGAGCATAATCAACGAGCTTGGCTCAGAATACGAGTACTCACAGAGCCCTATTAAAAAGCATTTTTCCTAGTTCAGATTCCAATTTACTATCTAATATTACTATCTAATAGAAATATTTCATTATTGTAAGAGAATCATGCATGAAAAATTAATTAGTCAGTATAAAAATATGCCCCGCCGCCAGTTTATAGCCTCTAGAACCACCACTGTTACTATTTACATTTAAGTATCAATTCCAAATGTCAAAAATAACAAAACTACAATTTAAAAGTTAAGGTTTCTAAATTTTGCATGAGCAAAATTGTTGATGTTACTGGAAATGTCTATTTCATGCAGAAGTTCATGTTCAATGCTCATTAGAGTGAGATTGATCAATCTGTTTTGATCCATGGTGCTTCTTGGTTAATTTTTCATCTGTTTAGTTTTGAAAATGAATGTTCTCCACTGTAGTTGGTAACTATGATTGACAAATAGATGCACAAAGCATTTTCTACATTTGGACTCCAAATAGTTCAATTATCAAACAAACCCAAAATAATGTATTACCATTCAACATGGCATTCTTTTGAGATGTTAACAAGTGTTGTCAGAGTGTCTGAATAAGCTGAGATGCCATTTCACCAGCTTACAAGCATCATTTTTCTTCCTTCAAATTTTCTTCCCTTCCTTCCCTCCCTCCCCCGCTCTACCCCTATTGAGGGCCCTGTGAAGCGCAGAGCTCGCAGCATATGCTACTTTTGCTACTGTGTTAATCCAGCACTGCTTAGAGGAAGAGGAAGGTAGAAGAATTAAAAGATTTAAAAGATTTAAAAGGAGGATGTGGGTTCACAATGCATGTATGCCATTGGAAGGGGAGTTTGTGATTTTGTATCCTCATTTGATGGGTAATGAAACAAAGTTTTAAGTAAACAAAGCTACTAAAAGCTACTACTCATGATTGATTAAATAGCCAATCTATTATAGTTGCTAGTTACTATTATAGTGTACCGTGATTACAAACATCTTCAGCGCATAACTTCCAACACTTATAAAAGTGCAGTTACACTTACCCCATTTAACCGGGAAATCAGCGCCGCTCATGGGTCCTCAGAGCACATCAACACTCTGCTCACGTTAAATAAGAAAAATGAGACTGATCCCTCGAAAGGTTACATAGTTTGGCTGACTTTCCCCGGGTAGCGGACGCTGCGCAGGCGCTAAAACTTGGAGAAAGAAGCGCTCGTGGTTTTCCCTACCTTCCATATTATCTCCCTCTTGACGTGCGCAGGTGTCAATAAGGGAAACTCACGCTAACTTGCTGATAGTGACATCATTGAACTTGTGTGTCCATCCTCCCATATTTTCCCCATAGTGCAAATCTGAATATAAGCGTGTATCCGGCAAGGAGCAGTCACTCTTTTATGCTCTTAGGATGTAGGATCTTTCTACATGTAAGTCTACATTATATTGGGAAAGCATTATAAATTTGTAAATTGGGGGGCTGTTAGATTTTAACTTAATTATTTAGGGACCAATTTGGATTTGCTTCAGCATTTTTTTTAATGAATAATTTTACTAATTTAGTTTTGTTGGGTAATTAGATTTGTTATGAATTGAGGCATTTTTTTGTATGTATCTCTTTGAATTTAGATTTTATGGTAGTATAATCAAGTCAAGTTTTGTTATTTTTGTAGAATATATTGCGCTATTATAATTGGGATCCTGCCTTACTGCTCTAGTCGTTCTAAATGAAACTTATATATATTGTTTGATATCTTACTTTCAATTGTTACGCAAGGAGAATTTCGATTAAGGTTTGTCGACCGTTATTATACACTCAGTATGTTTTAAGAGATATATTAAGCCTTTTTGTATAGGTTACCCCGCCTCACGTGTAGTTAGACGATAATATCATTACTTATTTCTAATGTAGCCAGGTGTATAGTTAGGAGCATAGTCCTACTAGGTGATATGTATAAGATAATAGATGTGATACAAATAGACTTTCCAATATACATGTGTCTCAACTTCAATTTATTTTCACTTATTGTTTGCTATATTTTAACTTTTGGCACATATATAAATTGGTTCTGTCAAATTATTATGAATGTACTTTATATTTGATTGTGCGTTTAATACTCTGAAAATTTATATTAATTTTTTGTACATAAATACATTTATTCTATTCCCTATGTATATTGTTGCTATTGAGCATAGCCCACAATCTAAAAACATAATATTGTTAACATTTGGATTATGAAAATAAAACAGCCTCTAGGCCAATGTCTTCTTCTATTCGGGTGTTAAGCGTTTACATCTAGCATACCCTTAAACTCTCATTAACATGTATAATTAAATATTTCATTTTGCTGATAGTTAAACATCTTAGTTCAGGAGAAGGGTTCTTTAAATTGAAAAATTGATAAAATTGATAGCTCACTGGTTAAAGTACAAAGCCAAAGGTCCGGAGTCTGATTCCCATGTCAAGGTGTAATTTTTACAATTTAAAGAATATTATATTTAGATGCGACTATAATCGTAGTTAAGAATTACAATAGGATGGAATTTTAATCCATAATAAAAAATGCATTCATACAATTGTCACTGTACTATTGGCAACATTAAGCCCTCCTGAGTTGATTATCGTTTTGTTATCTGATAGTTCGTGATAGATCTTAATTGATCACTCACATAGCTGATAATTTCCACACATTCATCACAGACTCTGCCTTAAAATATGAATGAAGAATTTCTCTGGGCATAGGACAACTTCTGGATAGTTCCTTGGATATCTCAATAGTAGAGTATTGGTGTACTAAGCCAAAAGTCTCAGGTTTGACTCCTGTTTACAATTATCATTTTTCAATTCAAGGACAATTACTTCTGGATGTTACAGGAGATGGCACTCGAGCACAATCTTGACTGGTGACGTTAATGTGTGCACAAACACATTCTTCTTCTTTTTTCTTTCTTTTTTTCTTTTTAATAATTGTGAATCGGCCCCCATATATCACTCGAATGGCGTCTTGCCTGGACTATGTTCTGATATGTATGTTTGACCTTTAGTGAATCTAGCAAGTTCCTATTGCTAGAGCTCAGAGGTGTTGGTAGGAAATACCCTTATCACTGTTTCAAAGCCTCACATATTTGTCAATGTTAGTTAGGCTATTTTTAGTAAGAATCAAAACTTGATAATTAGCGGCAAAACAATGACTATACATACATTTTCAAAGGGTGCCTGTGGTTGGACCATCACAGCTACTAGATTGGATAGCCAAATAAGGGGAAAGAAGTATTTTTTATTTAGTGTAGGGTGGAGTTCATTTTAATGTGCAGCATAATCAAATAAATACACTATTCACATGTCAATGTATTTAAACACTGCCATGTATTTTAATTTAAGTGATAGTGAAGGAAGTCAATTAGTCAACCTGAAATACTGTTTAAGTTGGGCCTTGACAGAATACCAATAAACTCTGTTAACATATTATTGATTCGAATTGCAGGTGACACATTACAGAACTGTACACTAGAACTGGCAACATTGGGAGATCTGAAATTGGTAGAGAAACCACAGCCTGTAGTACTTGCACCAAGAGACTTCTGTAATATCAAGGCTAATGTTAAAGTTGCCTCCACAGAAAATGGAATCATATTTGGTAACATTGGTAGGTAAAATATTGCACTTTAACTATAGTTGTTTTAGTTTGATCAATGTAAAATTAAATTATTGTATTTTGAATAGAAACAATTTTTTGTGTGGTTTTGCTTGGCTTATAAAACTTGCAGTAAACACTACAATTATTGTTGTTGATTTAGATGCATGAGACTTCTATCAAACGTTTTTATTGAATCATTATAAAGAAAATCACTCAAAAAAAAACATGTGTTCTTAAAAGAAATTCATATTTACTATATCCATTCATTCATAATTAACTGTTTCTAGCCTGTGGCCAAGTCAGTTTAGTAAAATGCCTCCATCTTCATCTAAATTTCCACCATTCTTCCTCCTTTAATATTTTCCAATCTTCTCCTCTAACTTTCTGTTAACTGCCCCTCCCATCTTATTATTGACCTCCCTTGCGGTCTTTTTCCTACATACTTAATATCCAACATTTTCTCTGGAATCCTCTCTTTTTACATCCTCTTTACATGACCATACCATCTCATTCTTGCTTCCTTTACTATCTGATGTACTTCCTGTACTTCAACTCTTTCAGGATAATATCATATCTAATCTTGTTTCTCCTGGTGACAGCTAACATGCTCCTCACAAACTTCATTCCCATGGCCTCCACTTTCCTCACCTCTCTTATATTCATTGTCCATGTTTCTGCTGCATATGTGACAATGAGTACAAAGTAGGGGTCTGTGAAGCTTTGATAATATTAATTGATTCATTGCTTCAAATCAAACAAAACTAGAAAAAATTGATAAGGCTTTAATTCGTTGCAAATCCCCTAATACGCCTAAAATATGTTAATATATTTTTTAGTAACTATTCTTGTGAGGTAAAGTAAATGTTCATAAATTATTATCGTATTGATCAGAGAATAAACTGCACATATATATTTTTTTTATACCAAAACTGCTTTTATAAAACCATCACAAAGTAAGGGCACTTCTCTTCTCCATATCAGGTCTCTTACACACCTATAGAACAACTCTCCCTGCTGTCCTCCTCTCCTTAAATCCTCTAACCTCCACCTTTCTCTTAAGTTATGCTTCCGAGATATTTTACGTTTTGTACTTTTCTCAGCTTTATTTCACCCAACCTTACGGCTTTACTAGGCCTTATCCTCTTCCTTGTCATTACCATCACTTCACAATTTACCATAATAAATTTCATTTCACACTCTTTCACATCCTTATACCATTCTTGTAATTGTTCCTGTATTTCCTCTTCCTTCTCCCACCATCATTTTAAATCACTGACTCTATTCAAATATAAATTGAAACTCGTGCTCTAAAATAGAATTAAATCGAGCTTGAATCGAATCTAGGGACTAAAAAATAGGTTTAGATTCCAATCATATAATAATAATAATAATAATAATAATAATAATAATAATAATAATAATAATAATGACAGCAACAATAACATCAACATCAACAATGTATTTTAGGCTTACTACAATATGTTTAAAATAAACTCTGCGTTGGATATTTACTATGCTAAGTTAATCCAGGATGATAAAAATCCATAGAACAACTTGGTTCTGAGATGAACTAAAGCCGTCAGTCCCAGATTGATTGTGGCACTTAAGAGATCTATGGAAAATATGAGAAAATACCTTTCCCAGCAAAATTTGGTAGGCCCTTTTGCTTTCGCTCATAGACATTCTCGTGTCCTGAGATGATCATTTGGTTCATAAAGGGCATATTAAATACCCCGAATATATAAAAAATATCTAAACTATAACTCAAGGAAAACATTTATTCAGTTAACAACTACAGAAAAGGGTGATAGGAACAAATTAGAAGCTAAAACAATATTATTCCTAAATTTTAAATATGTTTCCGATTATATCTAAAGTATTTTTGATTGAGTTTGTTATTTGATTGAATCGGTATATTATATGTTCCACAGTGTATGATGTGAGTGGAGCGGCGGCTGATCGAAATGTAGTGGTTCTCAATGACATTCATATCGACATAATGGACTATATTGTCCCCGCCTCTTGTAATGATACAGAGTTCCGTCAGATGTGGGCAGAGTTTGAATGGGAAAATAAGGTAAGTCTTTTGATTTTCAAATTCTTTGATGGTAAGCATGACATTTTTGGTAATGTTTAACAATTTTAATTTGAAAATTTGGTCACAATACTTTTCAGTATATATAAGAGGGTTTTTACTTATATCAAGTGAAAGTATTGTAAATGTTAAGAAAATCGAAAAGTGGATTTTACTATTCTGTCTGTCCCCATGTCTCTCTGTCTGTCCGTCCCTGACCAAGGTTCCAAGGTTTGGATTGATTTTGTTCATAATTGTTATTTAGATTTTATAGAGCTATACCTCGAGACTTTTTTTTAAATAAAAATGTTTTGAAAATGGCTCTAACAATTTTTATCAAAATGCATATCTAAGATTTGTTTGACATGCCTATTATCACTGTATCATTAGTTTTTTGACAAAAATTGGTTGAAGTGAAGTTTACAGAGAATACATTTTTGAAAATTCAAAATATTTTGAAAATGATTAGTGAGTTTGTTAAAAAAATATCTATCTGAGGATCGTGTGGTATGATAAATAATACCATGTAAGTATTTTTGGGCTGAAAACTCATTTATGGATAGCTTACTGATGACTCATTTTTCAAAATTTGAACATTTAAAAAAAATATTTTTTTAGCTATTTGGTTAAAAATAACGTATCTGTTTTTTTACATAATAAATAATTAGATGTACCCAATAAACATATTATAATAGATTACTGAAGTTTGATTTTTGTAAACTTTGATCATTTTTGAAAATATCAATAAACTTTGATCATTTTTGAAAATATCAATAAACTTTGATCATTTTTGAAAATATCAATACATGTTTTGTTCAAAATAGGTATTATGAGACTATCTTATTTGATATTGAAAAAGGAACCTTATTTCTTCTAAAATACATTGATTTAATGGTGGTTTTCTTGGGACAAATTATAGAAAATATGACATTTTTCAAAATTAACCTTAAATATTTTAGCTCAAAATGGGTATCTGAAACTAGCTTTTCATGATAGATAATAATAATAATATTATTTTTACAAATTACAAATAATTTTCATGTAGTTAACAAATAAATAGGGGTGTATAGAATCACAAAACCTCAGAAAATGTTGGGAATTTATCTATCCTCGTTGGTCAGGCGGGCTTGACCCTTTCCCTGAAAAGTTTCGGGCGAGAAACAAAACATAGTCTTCCAGGAAACAATACAAAGGGCTGCTCGAGTTCTAGAAGTTACTGTCGACTAATCACTTTTAATATCGTTTTTTAGACAATCTTCTTCTTATTATTTGTTCTTTAGTAAACTTTGTGGTTGAGATGGAGTATTTTACCACTTGTAGAGAGACAAACAAGTTGTGAGACGTGTGACCTATTATGCTTTTTTTTTATCAACAGTTATTTGTTAAGTTCAACAAGTGAAAGAGCTTTAAAGATTTAGAGAAGGACAGAGATATATATTATACCATCTTTTGGGGAAGGGGGTGGAAATTAGAGAAAGGGTGGGAAGGAAGTAGCTTGCGAAAGTCAACCATTTATAAGAGATCAGCATGGCTGTTGTTGGTGAGCAAGACAGGTAGTAGAGTATAAGGGGTGTTAAACAATCACCTTTAAGGTGTGTCAAACCTAGAGAGAACATTTAAGAGGTTTTAAACCTAGATACTATTTTGCAGTTTCATACTTAAAGCAAATTGAAGAGGGGCAAAACATGTTTTGTAGTAATTTTTTTTTCTATGCAATTAATTAAATATTAAACACCATTTTCAAAATAAATTAACTAATAAAAATAATTTCCATCAAACATTTAAGAAAATCAACTATTTTATTGTATTATTTGATATTGATTCAACATTTTGTTATTTGATTTGATGAAAAATGCTATTCATGCACACTTCTGGTTATTTTATTGTGTTATTTTTTATTGTTTTTATTACCTTTAGCAATGTTTTCTTTAGCACCATATCTTATTGCTCATTCTGGTTATACACCTATGTACTAATTTCTTTAGTGGGTTATGAATAAGGAAGATTGAATTTAGAATTGCACCTGCTTTTGTGAGGATAGAGTTGGAAACCATTTAGGAAAAACCACCCTTAGTACACCCGGCCAAGATCAAATTAAATATAACCACATCGGCAGTCTAGTCTTTTGCAAGAGTGATGCCTTAGACCATGCAGCCACTGATGCGAGTTTTAATAATATTATATCTTTAACAAGTCTTACCATATTAGTTTAGAAATCAATATTTTTTAAATCTAAGACTATTCTAAAGAGTAATTTTAAAATTTTTCATTCCTGTCCCAAAGCCCAATATTTTGACTCAGTTCCCGTCCCGAAATAAAAGTCATTTCCTTCCATCCCTACAAATAACTTATTTTGAAAAATTGAAATTGAAATTTTGCTAGAAATATTTGAACTATTTAGTTTAAAGTTTATAGATCAAGAGCTTTTATTAAATTGTGTATTGTGATGTGTTTGTGTTGATGATTAAAACTTAGTTAGGGTGATTTGTTGAAAACCTATTTTTTAAACATTTTCTTCAAAATGAGAAAGCTAGTGTGATTGTTTTGTACCTTTTTTAAAAGTATGGTACATAAATGAACAAAATTAAAATAATTCAAAAGCGTTCAATTTAAAAAAATAAAATTTTCATCACTAGTTGCTTGATAATAACAATAATCAATTTGATTTGAAAGCTGTGTAGGTTTATGAACTAAGTTTATTTGTAGGGCTCTGCGAGAACTCATATCCTTAGCTTTGAGCCGTGCTCATCGCTTAAGCTTGAGATCAAAAGTTTTGTAGGTTCGTCATTTTCAAGCTTCTACTTGATGTACTTAATAATCAATGTTTAAAAAACAGTAGTAAGTATAGTCTATTTAATTGAGATAATATCAGCATTTTCCCTTATAAATCATTCGGTTACTTAACAAATTGTTAAAAAAAATATTTCAATTTTCACATTAATAATTTAATAGAGCTTTATGACCACTTTCGACAGGTAAATTTATTCAATATTGTCATCCATTTTGAATTATACTTGATTCAGTTCAGTTGATTGAAGTTGTTTACTTTATTGCCATGACAAAGCATTGACAATAAAAATAACCAAGAAGATCACTATATAATTAAATGATTCTTTTTACAATTTTTACCTGGTTCCTTTCCAAAATAATAATTCAGGTTAAATTAAAAATGTGATATCAAGAATATATTATATTAAATGTTTTCAAACTTAAGTTATTTAAAACTCGTTATTTATTTTTAATTAGTATGCTTAGCTACAAAACTAGCTCTAGTTTAGTTACTATTTAGTTGTAGAATTATGTTGGTTAACCTGTTTAAAATCAGTGTTAATCTGATAGAATAGTTAGGTTAGGACTCAATATAAACAAACACACCTCTATTTTTTCCTACACTTTTACACTTCCCACTTCTTCAAACTTTCACAGTTGCATATTGTTTTTAACTTTCGGAAATATTTATTTTTAATATGAAGAGACATTAATGAAAAAGTAATATTCCCAAAAATTCAAACTAGTGTACAACTGTAGAAGTTTTGAAGAAATGGAATGTGTAAAAGTTTAAGAAGACATGAAGAAAGAAGTTTGTTTGTTCCTATCTAGGCCTAACCTAACTATCCTTTCAGGTTGGCTTCCTTCACTATCACTTACTTTACATCATTGTACAGTGTTTCTTCACTGTCTTGATATACAATTCCAAACCATCAGGCAATTAATGGTTTTATTAACTTTCTTTTAATAAATTGTTCAGTATAATTTTAATGTCCTTAAAGACACAAGTGTTGAAACCATTTTAATTATTTTTTATTAGATTTTTATTTTAGGGTTGTCCTTATTTTTAAATTGTGTTTTATAAGTGTTATTTCTAATTTAAAAACCTATAATTCCATTTTTTAACTTTTTTTAAAAGTAGGGTATTTATTCTTTATAAAAAGTGTTATTCATATTTTAAGAACATGTGTTTTAATATACTTTTTATTATCTTAAAATTATGAATATACTCAAACTCGACTCGAACTTGTGAGCTTTTAGAAATACTCGACTCGAGTTTGACTCAAATGAAAAAAACCAAGCTTGTAGACCCCTATTTATTTGAATTCTTCCTTATTACCGTATTGGCTCGAATATCGTATGTATGCCCTTACACATAATATGGCCCTAAAGTTTTGAAAGTGTTCTACATTTACACTAATATTATAAAGATGAAAGATTTGATTTTTGGTTTTTTTGTTTGTAATGGATAAACTCAAAAACTACTACTGGACCAATTTTAAAAATTCTTTCACCAATATAAAGCTACATTATCAGCGGGTAACATAGGCTATATTTTATTTTGAAAATTTAATTTATTCCTCATAAAAATGTCGATAGTTTTACACAAGGTATAAAAAATTGCCTAAAAATATGCTTTCTCCGCGTGTGCTGTAAAAACTATTGGTATTACATAAAAAAATACTATACATATTGAACGGTCTCACTAATGTGAACAAAAAAGTCCTCGAGACAATATATGTAATTATTATAGTTATGTTACAATAAACGTTTTTTGTTGAAATCAGTCAACTAAAGCACGGATGCAAACAAAAAGTGATTATATCCGTATCATGATATGAGTCCTTATCCAAATCAATTATTTAATCAAAACCTTGACTCCCCATCATCGGCAGTCCAGTCTACTGAAAGAGCTTTGTGTTAGACCACGCAACCACTTAAGCGGGTGTGATGGGTAGTTAGTGAAAAATAAAATGTCTTGAATACACTAAACTTAACAAATTTGACAGTTTTATTACTACCTGTGAATGCTTTTCTTGTTTAGCAGGCTCTCATAAACTTTTCTCGATTTTTTTCTCCAAAGTCATATATTATTCTTGGAAACTTGTTAACAGCCTGCACATTATTTGTTTATTGTGCCTCGGCTATTGCTTTTAATTTAAAATTCATAATGTAGTGTCTTCTTATTCTCTGGTTTACTTGAGACTCCGAGGGAGCACTCTCCTTTAGATCTGCCATGAGTAATTTTTTAATATCAGTAACACAGCACAGATTCTGCCACCATCTAACACTGACCTAAATTACTAATTTAGGACTTTACCTAGTTGTGATGTCACGGTACGTCTAGATAGGATTTCCCATGTCAATGTGTTTACGTTTTATTCAGTGAGGTTTAAAGATATAACATTAAAACAAAAACCATAAATCCTTAAATAATTCTAAAAATAGTCTTATATTGCCATAAAATTATTGTTTTGATCTTAGAGCAGTTTTTATAATAAACAATTTTTTTTTTTAAATAGTCCACAAATTAGGCTATTTGTTTTATTCACGAAAATGGCCTGTAGATATCTTCCTGCTAGGGTATAGATTAGAAAAGTTCATGGAAGAATATGACTATCTAGAATAGGAAACAAGAAATAGATAATTTTTAAATGCTAGTCAATGTCAAGGCGCAAATAGTAGAGTGGGTGTTTATACTCATCAGTGTAAGAGTGGAAGTGTTATCAGCAGGTAGATTAGAGGCCTCATTTTCTTCCCTTTCTTTACATTTTGAACATTGGCATCTAAGTTTGATAGTGCTTAGAATACTTAGGTGTGTCATGTTAAGATGGGACCCATATTGCAAAATATCTTAAAAATTTCCCAGTAGGCAATCTCATTAAGGGATATTGAGGGGTGTAAATCCTCTCTCTCGATTTGTTTTAACCTTGAGTTTATTATTAGACATTCAAGGGATGATTCCTGCTCACTGGCTGATTGATGAGAGTCCCAGCATGCTACAAAATATACCTCCGTAGGAATCTTCATTATTTTTTCGGTGAAAAAAATTTAGTTGGTGCATATAATAGAGCACAGTTTTCGAAAGGACAGCTTTAGGAGAAAAACATTGAACTACATTTGGGTCATTACAGTACTTTTATGTGAAATCTCTTATGTTTTATGTGGTATCAAATTTTGCTAATTACTTAAATTTAGATTGTAAGGTAGTTTATATCATGATCAATTCTGATAAAATGAAACATAGGTCAAGGAATTGAGCAGTAATTATTTATTTTCTTCAAGAGGGAGCCAATACCTCGTTGTCTAATGGCAGCATTATAAAGTGTGAACTGTGTTCTTCGGTAAATGCCTTATTGTGTTTATTTCTTTTCTTTGTGTCTATCTCTATTTCCTATAACTTTTTCCCAATATAATAAAATAAAATAAAACACATTTTTGGGGGATGTTTTACTAATTTAAAAACAATATTTGTACTTTTTTGTAGGTGTCGGTAAACACTAATCTTACCGATTTACACGAATACCTCCGACACCTCATCAATAGTACCAACATGAAATGTTTGACGCCAGAAAAGGTAATGCTGTCATCAGAAAAGGTAATTTATTCCAAAGGAAGGTCTTTCCTGTCACGGTATATGGCACTAGCCATTTTGTGCATCAGAATGTTTACGGTGGCAGGTTATTTCCATGTGTGGCCAAGTTATTAGCATCCTCTCTCTCAGAGCTATTAATTCCACGAAGTTAAAGAATTACAGTAGCAAAAGTTCTTTAAGTTACACCTTAGGGATTATGAAACTGTATTTAATCATGGAGGCTGAGGGTTGAATATCAACTGAATTGCTGGGTTACCTTCTTTTTAGGCGAATGTTAGTGTTTTTTTTCATAAATTTAATTTGTCTTGTTATTTTTGCTTTAGTTAGCTGGTTTGTTGCTGATAGCACTAGCATTGAAACATTATTACTAGCAAAAAATACAATTCAAATCGAGATTTTAAAATTTTTGCATACACTTTCTTCTAAGACTATTGGGGCATTTTGCGAAAAAACTAAAGAGGGTTACAATAATTCATTTATTGAGATCTACATAAATATAATTACTAAACATAAAACTTCATTTTCCAGTGTGTAGCAATAGATAATATAATTATTGAATATAAAACTTTTAGTAACCTAATATTATGGTAGAAACTCTATATTATGAGAAATAAATATTAAATTTTTTGTAAAAAAAAATTGAATTTGGTTTAAAAATTCTCAAATAAAAAAATTGTCCTAAAACGGTTTTATAACACTTGAAAAAATCACAAAAATTACAGTTTTTGCACAATACATTAGACTTAAATTTAAAAAATAATTTCATTAATAAACTATTTTTTGGACTGGACTTTTTATGGGCTTAAAAAATAAGACATGAATTATGTCAAATATTTACATTGTTTATAATTCAAATAATGTTAAAGACATAGATAATATTATAGTAAACCTTATTTACTATATTAACCTGAAAATAAGCCGCCACCCTAAAATAACTATCACTTTGAAAGGGGGAAAAATTATGTCTGAAAATTAAGCCTATAACTTTCCTAATGTTCATATTAGTAATATTTTAAATTTTTTGATATTACTAAGTCTTAATAATTGCTGAAAGATACTTTTTAAACCATTACTTACAATGTATTGTTAATTAATACAACAATTTTATTTCGTTCATAAATGAGGTATGTAGGCTCTTAAAGGGCTTAATTTTTTTTCTCAGTCCAAGATACAATTGCGTTATATATAAAATATGTCAATATGTAAAATAAAGTTGAAATTTATTAGTCATATTGTAAGGTTTTACATTTACATACATGATATAATTGAAAGAACAAAGATTGAACAACATAAAGATTTATTGATAGAAAAAACAACAATTAAATAAAAATGGTTTACAATCATGTAGTCGAAATCAAGATAGGATTTTGATCCAATTAGATAGCCATGAGAAAGGCGACAGGGTTTAACAGGGCTGCGCAGTCGGCAGGCCACAGGTAGAAGTAAATTCTATAAAGTAGAATTATTCAATTATTACTAACAGAAAAATTTATGACAAGGAATACATGTAACTTAGAATCAGGCTGTGCTTGATGGGGCCTTCTAAATATTACTCAGTAAACACTGTTAATAACAGAAGTTGATGGCTAAGAAAACATGTGTCATTAGGTACTATGGCTGGTCACAGTCCCCTTTGGTACTGCCAGGGCATTCAATAGTACATAATACTCTAGAGGCATGAGATTTAAGAGCTACACAAAAAATAGAAATCTTTGAAAGGTATAAGTTGAAGTGTATTATTTGCGCGGACCCCACTATGACTCTAGTGCAGTTTCCTAGGTTGCGCACCGAAGCTAATACTGCAAATGAAGAGAGGTACTTAGACCAACTTACAACACTGCTATTTGTCAACTGAATAGTAATAAGGTAAACAAAACAGACAACCTGGGACTAGCCATCTTTTCTTGAGCTGATGCTCACGCCGTACAAGGCGTCATGACAAATGTTTTAACAAACTATTAAAGGAACTAGTGGAATATTACAAGTTAGTTATTACGACATAATAACTTATCTACGCTATCTGCGTCGGAGGCATAAACAAATCTCGACAGAGATTTCTGTACGTAATTACCATATTTGAAAACCAAAATGTACTATAGGACGCGTCCGGCATTCTAAAGGACACAATTTTTTTAAAACACAAATCAACAGAAACTTGAGTTAACACGTCAATAAGCTTTGAACATAAACAAAGGTCAACTAGACCTACTATCCAAAGGAAATTCGTCTCCGACAGTATAAAAACTAAAGAAAGGGGTGCAAAACAAAAATTGTCTAAGTCATAAGGACTTGTGGATTACGGAAGAATACTTAATAAAACCTCGAAGTCTGTGGTTCCATTCTTGACTGCGATGAGTCCCACGGCCTTGACTTTGTAGGCGGTTACTGAATAACGGTGATCCCGTCTAAGGTGGCGGTATACCCAACGCCTTGATCTTCATCGTTGTCGGGACGAATGTGGAGTCCTTCCTTCAATGCAGAGATACAGTAAATGGCCATATGGTGTGCTGAGACGCGACCCCTTATATAGTCCTCAACCTGATACGAAAGGAAGAAAGTAGAAAGGATGTATGAACATAAGAACATAGAAAAGGAGAACTACGGAGGAAGGCAGGAAGAAAGAGAGAAACAACAAGAAAAATCCACACGCGGGAAAGCTTCCCTGGTTTACCACCAGGTTCGTTGGCGTGCCGCAGGTCTTTGCGTCGACGCCTGAGCGCTTCTTTTCTTCCAAGAGAACTAGACACGAGAACACGTGGAGCCATTATTATAGAACATTTTTATTGAGCTTTATATGTGGGAGAAAAGAATCAGCAGACATCCAAAGGATGTGAGTACTCAGCAAGGCATATTATTTAGAAATATATCTGTTTAAATTATATTATTCAGGATCCATTATTATTTTAATAATATTTGGTGATATAGATGTAGTTTATTATCTTTTTCATGTTGACCACATGGTCGGCGTAAGTAGATCTTTTTTTGGGGGGACTTTATCCAATGATAGAAGCAATGCGTTAAAGTAATGTTATTCATAACTATGTCAATATTAATTCTCTTTTTTGATATCTACTCCCGTATTTAACAAAAGTCAGTATTTTTTACCAACCACGTGCTTGAATGCTTGAAGGTAGGGAGAAACGTAGACAATTTAGCTCACATGCTTACCCTAATATACACTAGCTCTTGTTTGGCTACCTACTCTCCAACACACTTTTCTCACCTCAACCACACATTTCACAAACAACAACCATACAAGTAGAGAGAAGAGTAAGCAGTGAGTCATTCATCACCAGAAACACAATAGAACAAAAATATATTGCCATACAACAATCTCACAATTGTTGAGCTGAACAATCTTTTTAACACAATTTCCAGTATTTCTTTAAGGTTTGTCTTGTTCTCAAAAGTTTAATTAATTGCAGACCCCAAGTAAATGTATACATTGGAGAAGGTGAAAAAAAAAGAGATGGAAAAAGATAGTTCAAATAATCTAAAACCATACAGTAATTATGTTTACAGTGCCATTTAGATGATTATGCTTCTATATACCATTTCAAAGGGATTCACTCATTCCAAGATTCAAAGTGGTTCCTTCCACATACCGTGACAGCAAAGACTTATGTTTTAAAGTGTGTTTGTTTTTAATAAATAAAGTTGTTGTAATACTCATGCTTAAAGTTTATCTAAATTTTATTTACCTTTAATGTATGTGTGCATATATATGCTTGGTTATTTATCAAATAGATAAATATATTTGCAGTATACCATTGTAAAGGAAATATTTTAAAACTATTTTATCTACTTTTTTATTTTGTCTTTGTTTTTCTCTATTTTCTATATTTATTCTGTTTATTTGAATATTTTATTTTAAATTGCCCAGGCATTGTCAGGACAGTGTGGATTCATGGCCGCAAATATGTATGCTCGTTCTATCTTTGGCGAAGATGCTCTTGCCAACCTAAGTATTGAGAAACCGTTCAATAAACCCGACGCTCCCGTAACTGGTCATATCCGCATCAGGGCAAAGAGTCAGGTATGTAAATAATTTATCAGCGATTATTAATTATTCATTAATAAAAAATAGTTGATTCAGTTGTTTTTAAGCTCAATTGTACTTATTTAATAATAGGATGCATATAACCCAAACAGGTGCTAATATTCTATGGGGGAAAATAATTGTAAATGAAGCATAGCACTAATTAGTATACTTTATGAATATGATATGGCACTGTTCAGACAATAACAAACATTATCTTTTTAACTCAACAAGGCAAGTAATATTGGTTAGTCTTTGTAGGACCAGTGATTAAGTATTATTACAAATTAAAACAAAGGATAAGATATTGAATGATTTTTATTGCCACACAAGCCTCTTCAAATCTTTTACTACTCAGCTTGTGAATCAAATAAAAATTAAAGAGTTAACTTGCATAATAAAATACTATTCTATTAAAACTAAATTGCAAGATTCTAGTCACAGTTTTCCATTCTATATTGCTAATATACAATGTAAACAATAATTGTTTTTTCAGGGTATGGCATTAAGTCTGGGAGACAAGATCAACATGACTCAAAAAGGACCTCAGAAAACTTCTGGAGCTTAATTTTCTTTAACTATAATCAGTAGTATTGTTTTTCGTTATGTCATTGGTAGTTTCATCAGCAGCCCTTTAGGCTGATTGAAACTACAATAGTTAAAATATTACTGAACTCTATAAGTGGCTCTTAACTTTACTTAAACCTCTTTTTATTTTTAAAGTGAGTCATTGTAAAATTTGTAACTATATCTGTCGTTTTTGTATTAGGTATTATGTAAAGTAATTATCATGTTTATTCTATTTTGAAATAGTTAATTCATTTGAACCAATTTTATTGAAGCTTATTTAAAAATTATACAAAAAATTATTTATATGATTTCAACTGCGCTCTGCTATTGAGCATGATTTATTTTATTTGTACAGTATTTGGCCTATGGTGATATTTTGTGCATAAAATGGTGTACTTCAAAAGTATAAAATAAATACAGCTTTCCTAATAATAATTATTATAAGGAGACATTGTTAGTTCTGTATTGTACAAAAATTGATTTGGTTAAACTAAACGTTGATAAGTGGGAAACCCGCCTCGGTGGCTAACGCGCTTGTCGTGTTGAGCTCGACTGCTGAGGACGGGAAGATCGAGGTTCGAATATCGGTCGGGTGAACTGGGGGTGGTTTTTCCTAAATGGTTTTCCACTCTTACCTCTACGCAAATGCGGGTTCACTTCCTCTAATTCAACCTTCCCAATTTCTAACCCATTAGAGTAATTAATACTTAAAGCGTATAACCCGAACGGGTAGTAAGACGTGGTACTAAATATTATTATTATTATTATTATTAAGTGAGAATAATTTTTAGATTTTTTTATACATTGTTATAACTATATATTTAAAACACACTTTATTTTGTTACATTCCTTAAAAATACTGTGAAGTTTTCCTATTCATAGGTGCCAGAACTGAAGAAGAGAGTGAAGAATAATGGGGGGTGGAAGTAGGCGAAGTGGAAGCATGGGTGCATTGCCTCTGTTTTATTACAGGGAAGGGAAGCAATGAGTCGGATTATCATGTGTATGTAATCGTAATCTTCTCTGGGTGAAGTATGACGACTTGGAAATGTCATAGTTCATCTCACCCAGGTGTCCACGTGAAGCGCATGTCCCATCTGCGTGTGAATCAATTAAGCCATAACAGGGTTGTTTTAACGATGCGATTAAATGTATACTTTCTTTTAGTGTAGGAGAGAGGAGATATCCTTTTAAGATTATTACAGTCCCAGAACCTATTTGTTAACCTCCAGGATTAACAATGCCTACGTCGTAAATGCATACATTTCCTAAAGATTATTACCATTCAGTATTATCCAGAATCAATGACGCTTGTGGTGTTCCCCCAAGACCGAGGGACGCCCACCGGTATTAAGGCCTGAATATTGCACCATGTGTCTGTGAGAGAAAAAGAGTACAGATTATTACAGTCCTAGAAGCCATCTGTTAACCTCCAGGATCAATAACGTATACGTCACATAAATATCCTCTCGCCTAAGCTTACACGCACACATGTACTAAAGATTATTATCACCTGGTTTCATTCAGAATCTATGACACTTGTGTCGGGGGAGTCATTCACCAACAAGATTAAGACTGAGAGGGAGGGGGGCATCCAGTATTAAGGCACCATGTGTGTACGAGAGAAAAGAGAGGACATCCACACACCTCCTTAACACTATACCCATACAATTTGAATGACGCCCTGTTTATTCGTGCGTTATTGCAATTAATGCTCAGAAACACATCTCACTACCTCCAGGATCAATGTCGCACGCATAAATATCCTCCCTCGAGTATATTCAGCACCCGCGCGCCCACCCTCCTCTGAGCACATCCACGCGCGAATCGCTGGTCCCTCCCAATTCATCACTCCGAAACATCCCACGCCCCCATACCTCGATTGATAACCCTCTTCACACCCCCACCGCTGTCCTGAAAATGGAATGCATACTAAAGGGGGCATAAGAAAAAATTAACCATTTCCCCGCTCACCCCCTGAGATACCTTGGACCTTTGAGTATCACTTATACCTTACTATCCAATAAGCACATGGCAGGGATAATAGAACAACTACATAAAGGAACTTTAATCCTGGGGGAGAATTCAAACGATAATTCTCTGTGTTTCAGATTAATGGTGGCTCCAGTTTCCCATAAAAAAATCATTTCCCAAAATAATATAAGGTAGGGAGGGAATACAAAACAAACTTCTTTTCCAAGAAAACCCCATAATTTTAATGGACAAATTTACCTTCTCATGAACCAATAATAAATTACCATTTCCTACAATAAATGGCTTGGTATCTATATTCATCTTACCACTGTCTTTCAAATTGTTCAAAAATGGAGCATCAATAAAAGAACCACAAGAACCTGTATCCAGCAAAGCGAATCCAGGATTCGACCTAACCGTGAATGGGACAATGGGGGGGGGGAAGGGAAATAGTACACTTGTGAACCGTACGCGGGGCGGGCCCCTTAACAACATCACGCGTCATGCGTTTCCCGACAGACATTCTCTTTGAAGATGTCCAAACTGGCGGCAGCGAAAACATTGGACTCGGGATAAGTCCGGAAGTTTCCCTGACCTTATCACGTCTAGAGACCTCCTGGGAGGATTAAATGACACCTGAAAACTGAACCTAGCTACAGCAGAGACCGGGGGTGCCTTTATTTGATGGAAGTTACCAGATACCTGCGCCGGGAATGCTTTCAGATAATCTTTCTCCACCAATAGTGAACCTTCTATACTCGATGCCAAAGAATAAAGTTCGGACAAGGTGGTTGGCTTATTAGAAAACACAAAATGCCTTCTAGTTAAAGGGGACACATTCTCTAAGATAAGCTTGACTACATCTTCACCTGCCAGGTTGAAATTCAATATCTCAAAGGCTTCCGAAATAGCCAAAATGAATAACCTAAATGACTCATGAGGAAGTTGAAAACTTCGAGCATTTTCTTTACACAGTTTCTCCTTCTCTCTTTGAACCCTAAATATCTCAATATCCTACAACAGAGGGTCCAAATCTCATAAAAATAAATTAATATGATAATGAAAGCAATAGGAGTTAGGTGTATGAGTAATAGTTTTGAATGCTGAGTGCATAAAAGAAACCCAGGGCACGCAACTCAATCCAGGTGCTGGAAGAACATTACAGTCGGTCTCCAGAAATATAATAATAATAATAATAATATTTGAAATTAAGGAAGGAGTAGATAGAGATAGTTTCTAAACCTAAGGGTATTTTCACTAACAATAACATTCAAATAAATTTCAAGAAGTGCATGCATATGTTTATTAAAAATATTATAATTAAATAAATAAAAATATATATATTCATGTAACAAGTTAAAAGTATTATGTAGAAAAATATAATAGCTACTACGAGCTTCATTAAAATCACACTCTGCTAAGAGCTAGAAGGATTTAGGTTAAGATTGTCTTTACTTTCAACCATTTTTTTAGAATATATACAACAAAGAATCATTTAGCTTATTATTTTTAGCCTGAACTTTGCATACAAAGTTACTCAATATTATCCTAATACGAACCATGTAAGTAACTAACATCTGCATTTTATTACTCATAATTATTCAACATAATCAAATGAGCATCATCCACAAATTTCTAATATATCCCATAATAACCTAAAATCATATTACCCTAAATTTAACAATCACAATATTAACAATACAGGAGAGTAAGTAAAAAAATATTAATAGGAACACCTAACTTGAACATTACGTAGACAAGAAAAATCTAACCAGCATAATCAAAAGGCGAGATTTAAAACTTATATTTTAGATCCTCTTTTCTTTTATCTATCAGCTCAATAGTTATATCCCAAAATCTGTCCCTACAAACTAGACTGATATAAATAAATTAGACCATTTAAATACAATGAGAAAAATTTAAATTTTATAAGATTCAAACAGTTACTAATTTGAAAGTATAATAAATAATAACATGCCGAAAAGGAATTTTTAAAAATAACAATAAAAAATATTCACACCGAAAATAAATTTACCCTTATATTGTTTTTAAATAATGCTGAAGCCTCGGCTTTGTCCGATTAAGTCCGAGCAATGTCCAAAGAGTGCTGGACGCTTTCCTACGCTGGTCTTATATACGATTCGCAAAACTCAAGGAACAAAAGAAAAAAAAAGGAAAAGAACCAAAGAGTATTATACACCGGGAGAGAAATTAGAATGACAGAACGAGCTTCTACTCATTTCTTGAATAATTGGAATGTTCGGGCACTTTGCGGGACAGGATTCTCCTTTCTTCTCAAGTTTTTTGGAACAGTTTGAGCACATGGTGACCTCTAGCGGGTGTGGTTCGATTCTTAGGTGGAGCTGATTAGTTGTCTGTGCGGTGGAATTGCAGTCAGTAGTGTTTTAATTTCTCTCGGTTCGGTGTACAGCGCCACCAGGATGGTGAAATGGGTTGAGTATTTGTTATCATTGACTTGTTCTTTTTTTTCTTGTAGCCAAATGCTACATCTCTTAGACACTAAAACTCTACGATGTGACATTTCACCACGGTCCACGGAAGACCTAATTAGATACATTCAGAAACTAAATGGGCCAAGAACCCTGAAGTTTTCCCAATACACAGCGTAAGGTACTCGACATCTCCCACCAGCCCAAGTTTCCAAATCCTATTAGCTTCCAACATAAAGTTAAGTAACGCAGAGCAAGATTGTCCATCACAAACAGGCAATAACTTCAAACACTCACTAGCAACCTTACTTTGAGTTTTAGAAGGGGCAGCAATAGGCTGAAGACCATTAGAAACAGTGGGGGGAAATATTTGCTCACTAACCCCACCTAACGCTATCGGATCAGACTAAATTTCACAATCATAATAATGTCAATAGGTATTCTCAAGAATTAGTTTCAAACTACAAGTGAAAACTTTTTGTTATATTTTAGTTGACAAAACCAAAATTGGCTGTAAAAATATCAATATTAGTTAGTCCTCACTATAAAGTTTCTTCTGTCTTACAATCAGATAAGAAGTTATATCCTCAATCTAATCGATCTCCGCAAAAATAATCTAAGTATCGACATCATTAATAGTAAATTAAGTATCAGTGCCCACAAAAATAAATCAAGTATCGATATCCATATAATAATCAACTTTTTTTCATAAGTGACAAAATTCATCATCGATATAAGATCTACATGCATTATAAATTTCCCTTTTCAAAATTAATAATATATTGCCGAAACAAGAATTTTGAAAAGTTAAATATATAAATTAATAATTATGAAGTAATACTAAGCCAAAAAGTAAATTTGTTCTTACATTTTAAATATCTTAAGCCTTAGCTTCATATTCCTCCATTCAAGCTAAGTCCAAGAGTGCCAACAAGTTGCCTCGCCAGCACTATATATACAAGAAAAGCCAGAGAACATTGGAGAACAGAATACATGGTGGGGGGAATACATATGGATCACCAAAGGGGGGGGATGCACATGACAACAATAACTTCTACTAAACACTCCAAACAACTGGAACCTTTTAGATAATATTAGAACAACCTCTCTTCACAACTTAATCTCTTTGGAACACCTTTTGTTGTGTGGCGCACTCTAGCGGGCGCCGTTCAAACTTTAATGGATGTGGCTAGTCTATCTCGTGGTGCGACTATGCTTAGTTGTGTTATTTTTCTCTCTGACTTGTAGTCCGAGTCATAGGGACGGTGAAAAGGGGTAAGGTGTACATTTTCCTATTTCGACTCTCCTATGCTTGTAGCCAAATGCTAAACCCGGAGAAAAATGTATGCTATAAATAACTTTGTGAGGAGGGGGGGGGCGGGGGAAATAATTCAAAGTTTTGCTAGTTTAATATGTATGACTGGTGATGATTATTTAATATTCTTATACCTACCCCAAATGCCAAACTTTGATTGCTAAGCTATCGATATGAATTCCAGTGGCTGAAAAAAACCATCTAGTTTACATTAGTTTTTGAAAGAAAAAACCTTTTTAGCAAACACAAACACATGATTACAATGCATACATTTTCACTCATTATTATTATTATTTCATTGGTATTGATAGTATTGATCAAAAAGGGACATTTATATATCATATGACTTGACATATGGATATATGAAAATAGTTTTTGTAACTGTTGTAATGGTAAAAAAAAAGTTTCTTCCTTACTGAGTCTGACAAAATACAGGCTCGTCGGAAGAGCTGGGTAACTACTGAGGGTGCGAACAACCCCTGCTTCCCCCTCATGGAGATTGGCCACCCTTTTCAATTAACAATCTCTTTATATAAGAGATGTGATACTCGACCCTCACTATATTTTGTCAGGTTTAAAATGTATTTTTGTAAAGTGAATGGGGTACACTTTTGACTATATAGGCTGGGGTGGTCTTAAACTTTCCCCAAGCTCTAATTTTTAAACCTCTGGCTCTATTGGAGATGTACTGAATCAGCTCTAAAATCACTCAGTCTAGGCATACCTTAACTTAAGAAGTCCTGTTGTGGTTGTGGTCCAACCAACTTATGACGATAATCATCCTAGACAATGAATATAGCCCAACTAAGCTATGATGGTAATCCACCTGATTAGTGAACATAGCCCAACTAAGCCATGATGGTAATCCACCTGACCAGTGAACATAGCCCAACTAAGCCATGATGGTAATCCCCCTGAACAGTGAACATGGCCCAACTAAGCCATGATGGTAATCCACCTGACCAGTGAACATAACCCAACTAAGCCATGATGGTAATCCACCTGACCAGTGAACATAGCCCAACCAAGCCATGACGATAATCCTTCTGGCCAGTGAACATAGCCCAACCAAGCCATGACGATAATCCTCCTGACCAGTGAACATAGCCCAACCAAGCCATGACGATAATCCTTCTGGCCAGTGAACATAGCCCAACCAAGCCATGACGATAATCCTTCTGACCAGTGAACATGGCCCAACCAAGCCATGACGATAATCCTCCTGACCAGTGAACATAGCCCAACCAAGCCATGACAATAATCCTCCTAACCAGTGAACATAGCCCAACCAAGCTATGACTATAATCCTCCTGACCAGTGAACATAGCCCAACCAAGCCATGACGATAATCCTTCTGACCACTGAACATAGACCAACTAAGCCATGATGATAATCCTCCTGACCAGTAAACATTGACCAACTAAGCCATGACGATAATCCTCCTGACCAGTGAACAAAGCCCAACTAAGCCATGCCGATAATCCTCCTGACCAGTGAACAAAGCCCAACTAAGCCATGCCGATAATCCTCCTGACCAGTGAACATAGCCCAACCAAGCCATGACGATAATCCTTCTGGCCAGTGAACATAGCCCAACCAAGCCATGACGATAATCCTTCTGGCCAGTGAACATAGCCCAACCAAGCCATGACGATAATCCTCCTGACCAGTTAACATAGCACAACCAAGCCATGACGATAATCCTCCTGACCAGTTAACATAGCACAACCAAGCCATGACGATAATCCTCCTGGTCAGTGATCGTGACTCAACTAAGCTATGATGATAATCCTTCTGGCCACTGAACATAGCCCAACTAAACTATGATGATAATCCTCCTGGCCAGTGAACATAGTCTAACTAAGCTATGCTGATAATCCTCCTGGCTAGTGAAAATAGCCCAACTAAGCTATGATGATAATATTCCTGGCCGGTGAACATAGCCCAACTAAGCTATGATGATAATCCTGGCCAGTGAACATAGCCCAACTAAGCTATGTTGATAATCCTGGCCAGTGAACATAGCCCAATTAAGCTATGATGATAATCCTCCTGGCCAGTGAACATAGTCTAACTAAGCTATGCTGATAATCCTCCTGGCAAGTGAAAATAGCCCAACTAAGCTATGATGATAATACTCCTGGCCGGTGAACATAGCCCAACTAAGCTATGCTGATAATCCTGGCCAGTGAACATAGCCCAACTAAGCTATGATGATAATCCTCCTGGCCAGTGAACATAGTCTAACTAGGCTATGCTGATAATCCTCCTGGCAAGTGAAAATAGCCCAACTAAGCTATGATGATAATCCTTCTGACCAGTGAACATAGCCCAACTAAGCTATGATGATAATCCTCCTGGCCAGTGAACATAGCCCAACTAAGCTATGATGATAATCCTCCTGGCCAGTG
>CABFOW010002541.1:79407-98629 GCA_902141385.1 Timema californicum | reverse complement strand
GATAGCTTCCAAAAATAAAAATGACTAACTGTATTTTCATGAAAGACAAAGACGTTCATTTACAAGACAAGTCCTGTTAGAGCGATGTAACACCTCGCGGCCTGAAGTGTTCAGTTGGCAACATTGTGGGGTGAAACATGATTCGTGACAGTGTCGAACATCTAATGAATTAGAACTAAGGACTCATTTAAAGAGTGTCTATATATTAATTGCCCAATGTGATCCCAACAAGCCTAAAGATAAAACGTAAAAAGAGATTAATATGTTACTGTTGTTTAATTATTCACTAAAGGTACATATATATATATATATATCCTCTAGGAGATATATATATCTTCTATGAGATATCTATTCTATCAGGTATCCAAATCTGAGTGTGGAAGTATTCCAGATTGGACTTACTGGTCCAGCATTTATCAGAATCTTGTGGCTTAGGGACCAATTTGGAATCCAATGTCCTGAACAATTTTCTTATGGGCTTATCAAACAGGAAAAAAAAGTGAGAGATTGTTTACTAAGGATCCAAATACCATAACGTTTTCAAAAGACAGGGATATTGTGGACCAAGTTGTGGCAACAGTGAATTATTTTCCAGCATTGAAGGAGTTAAAATATACCAGGAACTTGAAATATTTTTGATGCTGGAATCAAGAACTCGAAGAACATCGCAAAAGCTATCAGTCAAGCCTCACTGCAAGGTATATGAATATAATAAGTATGTTTCTAAACGTTGTTGATTCAAACGTTTTTATTATATCCTGAATGTGATTTGCAGCGCGCATATTAGCAGGTAATCCTAAATGATCGTTCCTGAGAGATGGTCACAATCAACACTCACAAAGGGTTGCACTCCTACAAGCGAATTTCATTTTGAATATCGCTAGCACCACTGTTATTTCAGATGATTATTGAAAGCGTGTTAGCAGGAGTGGAGGGAATTGCGATATGGCAGGATGGCATTATTATTGGGGGGGGTGGGGATGAAAGAGGAAAATGATGAGAAGGGGCGTGATGTATTTCCAATGCTAAGTAAAACTGATTAACTCTTAACGTCATGTAGGAATCCATTAAACAAACATCTTGGGTATATTATTAGCATAAAGGGCCTAGTGTTTGGATAATAAATTGATCAAACCAATTTTGAAGGTGGAAGAACCAGTAAACGTCAACCTAGTCAAATCTTCCCTCGGGATGGTGGAATATGATAGAGGATTCCTTTAGTGCGCGTCAACTACGCAAAGTCTATTTTATGATCTGTTCAAAAAAGGAGCTGAGTGAAACTGGATCGTTAAGTTTTCTTAAGCGTTTGGACAGATTAAGGTACAAATTACCTTGATTCCAATATTATCTCATTATGAGCCTAATGAAGAACTGATACTTACAATTGACGCCAACCCATTGGGAGTCTGTGGGGTTTTGAATCAAATATATGAAGATATAACGATACGTCCGGTTGCATATGGCTCCCGGGTCCTGTAAAAGCAAGAGAATCGAAATACTCTAATACATAGGGGTGTACAAGGATTGGTTTTTGTAGTGCAAAAATTTGCAAAATATTTGTATGTGTGGACATTTAGTCTCAAAACGGACCACAAGCCATTGGCCGCAATTTTTGGATCTAAGAAGGGAATACCAATTCTTTCAGTAAATTACTTGCAAAACTACGCATATTTCATATCTAACTTTGACTACCAGATACAACTTGTACCTATTCTTAAAAATAAGCTGATTGCTGGTTTTGTGCAGTTCAGCCGCTTGAGTTGGAACACGAGAGTGTTATTATATATTACTCTGAATATCCGGGAGTAACTTGATAATTTGGACAAAAAAACAATAGACTTACAGAGCATAATAGATTCAGTGCTAAGCAGGGTGACGAAAAGCACTATTACTTATTATTATTATTAGCACCGCGTCTTACTACCCGTTCGGGCTATACGCACTTACGCTAATGTGTAATGGTAGGGTGANATTATTATTTTTAGCACCTCGTCTTACTACCCGTTCGGGTTATACGCACTTACGCTAATGTGTAATGGTAGGGTGATTGTGAGATGAAATGGAGGACCTACAGTTTAACGTGGAATCCGAACCACGGTGGAGGCCTGGCATTCCCCACATTCACAAGATGTCTTGTCAGAGGTGAAGGAAGGGTTTGGTAATCAGATAAATCTGTGCCGGGACCGAGGATTGAACCCCGGCCACCAGCTCATAAGTCTGATACCTTACCCCTAGACCACCAGGTCACCCTATTACTTGTTGGACAGCAGCAGTAAAGGAACCTCCAACTCAGTTTTAGCCAATACCATATGAACTATATGTTGAAGATGGTGCATTTTTTTGTGGGAGAAAATTGGTCGTACCTTCATTTCTTCAAGACAGGATCCTAAGAGATTAATCGTGAAAGTTTAACAAAGATAAAATTTGTGTTAGTTCATGAAACACTTCGATTAAGCTTTATCTAAAAAGGTTTTTTGAATATTGTATTGTATAAACAAGGATATATTTACCCCTCTAGAATGACATATTCACGGTCAATGAAATTCATATTCGATGGCCACATGGCCTAAGGTGTCACTATCTCAATAGACTAGACTGCTGATAACAAGGATAGGGGCGTTTGAATCCAGGCTGGGTAGCCTGGGGGTGGTTTATCCAAAATAGTTTTCCAATCTTCCTACACGCTAATGCAGGTGCACCTCTACTAAATTAAACCTTCATCATCCATAACACAGTAAAATAATTAGTATATAGGCTTATAACCCAAATGGCTAGTAAGACGTAGGGCTAAAAATAGAAACGGAACATCTAGGAGGTGGCCTATAGTCCATTCACCATACGAGTGGGGGTAACTGATAGCTAGCATAAGCTACCAAATTCCCAAATAATGTATTCATTCGCCAAACCACATGATCTGCAAGAGCATTGTTGTCACTTTTATCAGTCAAACTTTTCACAATAAACTATTTGTTTTTTATGTTTTTCTTTTAACAGTCTCCACATTTCCTGCTAACGGTCATTTACCACTGTAACATTAGCATTGCTAGTTAATGTTACATTATTAGTACCTGCCCCAAATAAGCAATATTATGAACATCCTGCAATATCAAATACTTACAACACCTTACTATGTATAAAATATGTGCTCTACTCACTCATTGTATCTTCTGGCTTACACGAGTTCCATAACCAACTAGTTCACACCAAATTATATGATGAAATGAAGAACGACAAAGCTATGAAAGGTGCATCGATGAGTCACTTCAATCGGGTGATCTAGACCTACGCTGATTGACCTAGCCGGCCGACTGATGAACCTCACGTGAACTTAACTGCCAGCTCACCAGATTTCCGGTCTACGTGTCTAGATGACGTGTCAAGACTATGACGGTTGTTAACAAGATTATCATGCTGCTAGCATGTGTTCGCAACTTTTAATATGAAGATTTGCTCCCCTTATTTCCATCAACTAGATCCATATAAAGCTGGTGCTCAGCTAACATAGTTGACTATTAATTCAGACACATCCACAAGAGGTCCTGGTCTGGACTTGGATATAATCGCACCAGGATGTCAAAATATAAACTCTTTATATTTTAGTAAATATTTAA
Organism: Timema californicum; assembly: GCA_902141385.1. Lineage (NCBI taxonomy): Eukaryota > Metazoa > Arthropoda > Insecta > Phasmatodea > Timematidae > Timema > Timema californicum. The sequence continues at coordinate 95,018 of CABFOW010002541.1, read as the reverse complement.
ATATGATCGATCTATAATGGGTTTGGGTGTTTGAACACTTAGTTAATTATGTGATTAAAATCGTTCGGTGTAGGCGTCAGAAATTTCTTACTAGAAGATTTATTTTGTAAAGTAAAATTGTTTTATGGAAAACTTAATATTTCCTTTAGCCGCTTGGGTAATAGTCTCTTTGTAAAATTTATACTTATTAGTAGGTATCCGCTTTTTGATTCTTCTTCTTGCTTGGAATATTTAGTTTAAATATAGATTTGATTGCATTTTTGGTTACCAATAATAAAATAAACTTTAGAATTGAATAATATTTAATTTATAGATTAAATTTTGTAGATTTGTAGACATACATTGTTTGAAGAAATTATAAAGTTAATTTATTTTTGTTGGTTTATGAGTTATATAATTTAACAATTATGATTGATATAGTGAGAAATTAATAGTTGTTTAATGTAATATTGCTTTGTATCCTATTATAATGTTAATAATAATAATAATAATAATAATAATAACAATAATGTTAATATTTTCGATTACTTCTAAGTTGGTGGAAGTAGTACTCCCACATAAGTTTGAGTTATTTCGGTAAGTCAAACCATTGTGTAATTTAATTTGATTAGAATTGATATTTAAATTTAATTTAATCTTAAAATTTAATGATATAGTCGGAATTCACAATAGTTATTCAGGCGCTTTGTAAACCATTTAAAGGAGCTCTTTAATCTCTCTTTATTGTTATAGTAAGGTTTCAAAGGTTTAATGGTTTAGGTGACCTGGCGCTCTAGGGGTAAGGTGTCGGACTTCTGTGCTGGTGTCCGGGGTTCAATCCTCGGTCCCGGCATAGATTTATCTGATTACCAAACCCTTCCTTCACCTCTGACAAGACATCTTGTGAATGTGGGGAATGCCAGGCCTCCACCGTGGTTCGGATTCCCCGTTAAACTGTAGGTCCTTCATTTCATCTCACAATCACCCTACCATTACACATTAGCGTAAGTGCGTATAACCCGAACGGGTAGTAAGACGTGGCGTGGCGCTAATAATAATAATAATAATAATAATAATAATAATAATAATAATTTAATGGTTTAATCTGTTTGTTTAGTCAGAGTTTAAGCTCTTTTATATTCCAATAATGGCAATATCTTATACCTTTATATTTCAAGCTCTTTATTAATATAGTAAGATTTAAAAAGTTCCATGTTTTAATCTGTTTGTTTATTCTAAAATCACAAGAGTTATTCAGCCGCTTGGTTAATCACGTTTAGGAGCTCTTTGAGCTCTTTATTATTATATTAACGACTTTTTAAATTATTAATGGGTCTCTTCCAGAGTAATTTATATAAATAAATAACTAGTTATGTAACTCTTTTGTTTCAAACATGGTCTTCTTCAAGACCTATTATTACTATGAGATTGTGAAATGTATCCTCAAATGTGCAAGCTCAGTCTCTGCCATATTTATATGTTTTTCAACGCACTCCTGTTTGCCTTGTTAGGCCATGTATTATTTAATTACCTCTGTTGTTTTATCTTGAATAAATAATTCAATTTTTTTCTTAAACTTGCAAATGTTCCTATATTTGTTACATTAAATTCCGCATAGATTCCGCCCACTCTTTTACCGGCTATTGTGGCTTCTAGCGGTTAGAGATAAAGGTGGTGAACCGTTCACCAACAATCCTCTGACGAATGGATTATTTCAATTATTATTATTATTATTAGCACCGCGTCTTACTACCCGTTCGGGTTATACGCACTTGCGCTAATGTGAAATGGTAGAAAGATTGTGAGATGAAATGGAGGACCTACAGTTTAACGTGGAATCCGAACCACGGTGGAGGCCTGGCATTCCCCACATTCACAAGTTGTCTTGTCAGAGGTGAAGGAAGGGTTTGGTAATCAGATAAATCTGTGCCGGGACCGAGGATTGAACCCCGGCCGCCTGTACAGAAGTCTGACACCTTACCCCTAGACCACCAGGTCCCCGATTATTTAAAAATGGAGAGGGATGTTTAGAGGAAAGTAACCCATATTGACGTTGAAAGTAAATATAAATGATATACTGACAGATGACATGTGGTAAACCACTTCTTGTGCTCCTAACCAAGATTCGAAACCCATTACTCTCTTTCACAGGCAATACAGAGCGTTGTAATCTTGACGCCTAAGCTTGAGTAACCACTGCTATAGGGGCAGGTGGCTATTAATAATGTATTACCTCGCGTGCTCCTTTTGAACCAAACTACAGTAGACCCATGGCTTCTTTGGTGCTGACTGACAGCTCACAGCTGACTTCTGACAGTCAACATTTAGGTATAATACCTAAATGTTGACTTTCAGAAGTGACAGCTGCTAAACACATGTTTTTGCAGATCATATGGTTCAGCGTAGGGATACATAATTTGGTCTGGTAACTTTTCGAAGCTTTTAGCTGTCAGTCAGTACCAAAGAAGCCATGGGGCTACTGTAGCTTAAATCTGCTAAAGACATAACAACCAGTCCTTCATCCATCAAATCTTCACTGTGAAAGGAACGGGGAGTCCCTAATTTCATATTTGTATATTTAGTCAAAACCTGGAATTGAACTTGAGATCCTTAGTTTGGAAGGAAAAAGGTACTACCGGCTAAGTAAAGGTGTAACTAACATCTCCCATTTGTGTTTCAAGTGCAATCATCAGCATGAATATAAATATTTAGAAAAGTAAAACACATGAGAGTAGAGAATATATTTGTTTCAATAAACGAACACGCATTCGTAACTAAATGTGCGAGTTGTGCGCATGCCGGCCGTCTGCCACGTGTCCAACAAAGCTGCTGACGAGGGCGCGCATGAGCAGTGGAATATCGACTGAAAAACATTGATTACCCACAACGGAGTGGACTTTTAAACGTTTTACTAGCTTTTACCTCTCTCTCTCTTTGTCATTATTAATAGATTTAATAAAAGAACTTGCGTTACAGTGAGATTTTAAAAAGTTAATTGGAAACCACAACATGAAAACAAGTCACTTTTACGGAAGAAAGAAGAAATAAAAAAATAGAACAGAGGACCTTCCAACGCTACCAACAATGATGCTCCTCCGGTCTAAGTCTCCAGTCTTGCAATAAACTGAGCTACTTTATGACGGTGTAGGTCAAGGTTTGAATCTACGTTGGGTTGTTTTCTCTTCACCTTGCCACGCTACACACAGCGATGGTCCTCCAGTCCAAATCTCCAGTCTCGCAATAAACTGAGCTACTTATGACGGTGTAGGTCAAGGTTTGAATCTACGTTGGGTTGTGGTCTCATCACCTTCCCACGCTACCCACAGCGATGGTCCTCCGGTCCAAGTCTCCAGTCTATCGATAAACTGAGCTACTTATGACGGTGTAGGTCAAGGTTTGAATCTACGTTGGGTTGTTTTCTCTTCACCTTGCCACGCTACACACAACAATAGTCCCCCTGTCTAATGTTTTAAAAACGCGCGTTAGGTCTATCATCAATCATCTCACAAACTGAAAATTCGATGCTTCAGCACACTGTAGTCAGTATATCTTCTCTTTTTTTTCTCACAGTGTTTTAGTACCTGCTCAGGATATACGTACACATTAATTACGATAATGTGTAAGGAATGAAGAAGATAGGATTTTAGTGGACATGTAGCTGTATTTTGGTAGAGGGTAAGTGGGGAATAATTGAGGAAAAACCACCCTCAATATACCCAACCAGTATTCGAATTTGGATCTCCCCGAGCTACCAATACGTAAGCTTTTTAGAACTAAATTTGAAATTGATCAACTTTAGCTTTCTAAAGACTATTTCTATGGATGATTGTAGGGAATCAATAAAAAATAGTAAAACAGTTGAACATTGATGTGCGAATCGAAAAGAAAGCATCAATAAAAATAAAGGCATATGATTGTGTCTATCCTCTAAACCTATTGTATTTTAATTTACCTACGATTTATAACAACCTACAAAACTTTATTAAGCAAACGTCATCCTTATTTTGGCTAAAGACAACAAATGAAAAATAAAATAATCATGTTGCTATTTATTAATCATGAATTTTCTGATATTTAATTTCGATTAATTTGATTGGACAAAGTATTACACATTTTCATTAGTTGAGACGATACCCCATGATTAATATTACAAATTACAACGTTAAGAACATTAAAGATATGGGCTACGAACTACGTACAGTACGTCCGACAGATTTGAAGGCAGTTATTCTAAATTCTAATTTGGCTATTTAATATGTACCATTTGAACAGTTTGATTATATAACAGCAAGACTTATGAACCAACTTAAATTCATAAGAGACACAACAACCAGCCACCGGCCATTTAATGTATTACTGTTGAAAGAGGAAACCCACAATTCAACAATGATAATTTATTTTTCCATGCCGGGAATTGAAACTGGGACCCCTAGTTATTTAGGCAAACACGCAACCTTTTCGATCTTAAGCTTTGTAAGCAGTATATAGCTTTATGAGCTTATAACGAATTAGGACCCTTAAAATATAAGGCATGATAAATATTACGTTTACACATTAATTAAAAAATAGGTGACCTGGTGGTCTAGGGGTAAGGTGTCGGACTTCTGTGCTGGCGGCCGGGGTTCAATCCTCGGTCCCGGCACAGATTTATCTGATTACCAAACCCTTCCTTCACCTCTGACAAGACATCTTGTGAATGCGGGGAATGCCAGGCCTCCACCGTGGTTCGGATTCCACGTTAAACTGTAGGTCCTCCATTTCATCTCACAATCACCCTACCATTACACATTAGCGTAAGTGCGTATAACCCGAACGGGTAGTAATACGTGGTGTTAATAATAATAATAATAATAGCCTTAACCTCTCGTCACCAGCAAACCAGGCTAGACGAGTCTGTGGAATATCACCCCTTCATCCCTTATATATAAATACACATATATAGATATATTCACTAAGTGGATGCTAAGTGGCCACTAGCGTGGGTTTGCTTGCATCATCATAGGTTCTCAAGGTGGAGAAATAGTGTGCTCGGGACCACACTATCGGTCCACTAACCATTCATTAACGTTCTTGCATACCGCCCTTAAACCTAACTTGGGCCGAACTAACCAAACCCTGCTGACCGTTGGGGTAGTTCCCCTTAGGGGGAAATATCCAATGTATCAGCCAAGAATCGAGCCCAGGACCCCTAGACTCGTAATCAGGTGCACTGACCACCACATAATGGGGCCGGTTACCCCCAATCGAACCAACTGAGATTCAAATCTGGAACTCCCAAGAAACTCCCAGGCAATCTAGTATATTACAGCCTGGACTTCTTTGATATTGCAACCCCCAAAAAAACAAATGTAATTTATTTGTTCATTATTATTATTATTATTATTATTATTATTATTATTATTATTAGCACCACGTCTTACTACCCGTTCGGGTTATATGCACTTACGCTAATGTGTAATGGTCGGGTGATTGTGAGATGAAATGGAGGACCTACAGTTTAACGTGGAATCCGAACCACGGTGGAGGCCTGGCATTCCTCACATTCACAAGATGTCTTGTCAGAGGTGAAGGAAGGGTTTGGTAATCAAATAAATCTTTGCCGGGACCGAGGATTGAACCCCGGACCCCCAGTACAGAAGTCCGACACCTTACCCCTAGAACGCCAGGTCCAAATGTGGGTATATTTAACATATAGCTTTGCTCTTGTCCCGGGCCCCAATAAAACAATTAAAAATGTGTATAGCCCGGGTGGGTAGAAGACGTGGTGGATATAAACAAATTAAAAACTTCCTATAAATTACGCTTTTTATATTTACTACACTGATGAAGACGTTAATAGCAATCGTGTTGAACGTACTCATAAAAAAAAGGGCGGAATTTTTACTGCTTTACTTCAATATGAAATAATATAAATCCAAACCAAAGTTATTGCTCTTTTAAATTTGTATATGCTTCTCTATATGCTTATAACCAACAAAGTTATTCTAAAATGTTATACTTTTTTCTTTCTTTCTCATACATAATGAAAATAAACAACTTCATCAAAAGTATGGTTTATATGTTCTCGGACTATAGCTATTAAAAAGTTCTGATATTGTAAGTCATGGTAATTCAGGACTTGAAATAAGTTATAATAATCATTAAAAGTATGAAGCAAGAGAAAGAGAGAGAAAGTAATAAAACATCAGTAAGAACATGGTGGAAAAAAAACTCCACATATAAAAAGAAAATACCGTATTCCGAACGATGCCCCCTTCATATCATAACAACATCAAGCCAGAAATTTGATGAGTTAACTTTTTATGTGAAAAAAAAAGTATGAAAAGTAAAAATAAAAACTTGAAAAACCATTAAAGTTTTCCCTCTTTAGGAAGGAAAGAAAATGAAATAAAAATATTTGTTTGAAAAGAAAAACATATTCGCCTGCAAAAGGTATGTGTTGAATAAAGAAGTAGTCCAAAATGCAAAACACCCAATGGTTTCAAAATATATTACGCGGAATGATTCCTAGATTTGATTGTGGCTTCTGATTCATTACATGATATTTGAAAATTGCTCTATTAATTTTCTTCAAAATATAAGTCTAGGGAGTGCTCTACATGTAAAATAAAATCTTTACTTGTTTTTTGGGGGAAAGAAACTTCGCTTAAGACCATTAATCTCAGTTTTCTAGAATGTATCCGTTACTTATTTATCAAGTAGCTCTTCAAATGGTCTTCACGAAGGTGAGTTAACCCCGTTCCAGACCCACTGCTTTACAGAAAAATCTGGAAGAGCCAGGGATTGAAACCGGGACCTCTGGATCCGTAGCCAGGAACTCAGACGACCACTGGGGAACGTAGTGTAAGTTCCTTTAACGCCTTACGTGGAGCATAGGACCGTAAGAAGGCTTCACTACTTAAGTTAGTCAAGGGTAATTTACTGAGTATAGAAAAAAAAAATCACCAATTAGATTTATTTTGAAACTTTCTTTACCGATTCGATTAATAAGGGGTGTCTGAAAGTGTTTGCATTATACATAATTTAAAATATTAGTTTTGATTTATTTTTTTAATAATTTACAGTAGTTTACTAATGATTTATTTTTGAAAACCAATACATTTTTAAAAAACTACAATAAACTGGCTCGAAATTTATATCTGAGGAAAATTTTACATTATTGATAAAACTATATGTTTACTCTTCTAAAATAATTTGACGAATTCTAGAAAATTTGAAATTTTTTGGAAATAACCATTAAGGTCTAGCTCAAAATGATTAACTGGGATTTTTTTTCTCGTAAATAGGAACATATTTGTATGTCTACAAATAGCCTATCAATAAGTTGAGGATAATTTACAAATCACTAAATTTTGAAAATTGGATTTATTTAAAAAAAGTGAAATATTTTGATATAAAATGGGTGGATGATTGTTCATCGTGATTAAAAAGATTATGTTAGTTTTATAGGTCACACATAATTAAGTTTATTTGTTTGAAAAAGTGCGCAATATTGGATAGATATAGTGAAAGAATATTGCTATTCTGACCACCAGCATCCAATTTGGTGCATATATTAACAAATATGGAGTTTTGGGAATGGCGGGTGGTTCTCAAAAGAATCAAACTGTGGAAAGTATACCTCCAACTGGAGAAGCATTATCTAGTCACTTGAAGCGAGCAATGCTTCATTCTCATATTTGAAGGCAGTGATAGCATTATTGAGTAAACACTTGAAGCAAGCAATGCTTCAGTCACGTATTTTAAGGCATTGCTTGCAGTATTGAGTAAACACTTGAAGCGAGCAATACTTCAGTCACATATTTTAAGGCAGTGCTCGCAGTATTGAGTAAACACTTGAAGCAAGCAATGCTTCAGTCACGTATTTGAAGGCAGTGATAGCAGTATTGAGTAAACAATTGAAGCGAGCAATGCTTCAGTCACGTATTTGGAGGCATTGCTTGCAGTATCGAGTAAACATTTGAAGCGAGCAATGCTTCAGTCACGTATTTGAAGGCAGTGATAGCAGTATTGAGTAAACACTTGAAGTGAGAAATGCTTCAGTCACGTATTTGAAGGCAGTGATAGTAGTATTGAGTAAACAATTGAAGCGAGCAATGCTTCAGTCACGTATTTGAAGGTAGTGATAGCAGTATTGAGTAAACAATTGAAGCGAGCAATGCTTCAGTCACGTATTTGGAGGCATTGCTTGCAGTATTGAGTAAACATTTGAAGCAAGCAATGCTTCAGTCACGTATTTGGAGGCATTGCTTGCAGTATTGAGTAAACACTTGAAGCGAGCAATGCTTCAGTCACGAATTAGGAGGCATTGCTTGCAGTATTGAGTAAACACTTGAAGCGAGCAATACTTCAGTCACGTATTTTGAGGTAGTGCTTGCAGCAGGAATCCATATAACATTATTCTTTCTAACACCACCTCTTACTAAACGTATGGGTTGTACATTTAAGTGTACTTATTACTCATTTACGTGGATTGAAAGTGTAAAAGCACCCTCAGTACACATGACCAGGATTTGAACGCCAATAACCCCGTTATCACCATTCCATTATAAGGCGAGAATGATGCCTTAGACCAATCAGCCTCTGAAGTGGGTGAATACATCTTCAAAGCATGTTATGCCTTGGATTGTTCATAAGATAAGTGTAATTATTATTATTATTATTATTCGCACTGCGTCTTACTACCCATTCGGGCTATATGCAGATAGGTGTAATTAAATATTTGACACTGTTATATAAACATATAATTTGTTAGGTTCATTTTAAACTCTCCTTTTCCGAAAGCTCTTTTAAAAATATTAATAAGACCATAGCTATGAAAATGTAATTTTTACTTTCTCGATATATTACAGGTAGCGAAATTATTGTGATCGTCAAAAAATTTGAACTAGATATTTTGATGAATCTCGACGTTTCATGACCCCCCGAATTTCCACAAATGGTTTTTGAATTACCGCCTGTCTGCCTGTACCTCCGACTAGATCCTAAACTATTTTATCAATCAGGCTAAAACTTGGTGTTTAGGGTTTTAGATAGGGTCACTTCGATGGATATTTGGAATTGTATATCTAACCCTAAAATTAAGGGTAGTTTACTGAAGGGCAAAAAGAAAAAAGTCAATTTTTCTCGAAATCAGCTTTAACGATTTTGGTTAAATTTCATTTCAAAACATTTATAAATATTCGAAACAAAATAGCTACCCTCAATAATTCGGCAAAATGATTTTAGTAGCTCCGGTCTGATGAGTATATTCTCATTTTTTTAATAATATCTCAGAATTTATTTGATATGAAATCACTTATCATTGCAAATATGTAGACCTATTTATAATATAAATATTTTATTCAAATTATATTTTTACTAAACCAATAACTTTCAAGCTATACTCATATATATATTTACTTTTTCTAACACTAAGGTAAAGTATTACAACCATCAAAAATATTTAGTCCGAGATGTTGATGGCCCCTTGAACTCCCTAAAAAGTTGTTTTTGTAACGCCGTTTGTTTGTTTGTCTAACCCTAAAATTAATAGCAGTTTACTAAAGGATGAAAAGATAAAATTTCAATTTTCTCAAAATCGGCTGTAACGATTCTATCTCTCTTATTTTAGACTCAATAGTCAATAATTATCTATTTTATTGCTAAAAATTTATAAAAGAGAAATTTAATAGCAATGCGATAACCATGAGATTTGCATCCCCTAGTAAAATGCCAAAAATGTTAACCGTAAGTCAAAATGTTAATAAGAAATATCGGCCCCCAGAGACCCAATATCAATATTTTTTATTGGTCTAAATATACAAATGAAGTCATTAATTCTTTTTTAAAAAATAAGAAATTTAAAACCATCAATAAAAAAAATGTTTTACGTGTGTCTAGCGCAATTCGTTCTCATGTTTGCTAGTGTATATTATATTACGAATTCTGAGTAAATATTTCAATTTTTAAACAATAGAGCGAGAAAGTTCGTGCGGAACTCCGTACAATTTATTTAATTTAATTTAATTTCAAATTAAAGTGTTTTTTAAATTTTTAACAGCCCTTTGAAATAATAAGTTATTTCGAATATTAAATAATAAGTAAGATATGGTCAAAATTGGACAAATACACTTATTTAAATTAACTTTAATGTGATTTTATCTGGAAATGAGTAGAGCCATTTTATTCATAATGTAAGAAAACAGTGTCAAGATATGCATTTTGATCAAAATCACTGGAGCCGATTTCAGTATTTTTTATTTTTTGTCTAAGTAAACCACCCTTAATTTAATGGTTGTATAGATAATTTGAAAACTCCCTCTGGTGGACCCCATGAAAACCTTAGATTCCAAGTTTGATCACTATCGGTAAAATGGTTTTGACCGTAGCCTGAGTAACATGTGAACAAGCAGAAATATCGCAAAAAATAGTTTGTCAGTTTCAGGCGGTCATGAAACGTCGAGATTTATCAAAATCCCGAAAATTATTTTTAAGATCACAATAGGCCTACTTCCACTTTTTCAGGGGTCGTGAGAAAGTAAAAAAACCTTCAAAGTGAGCATTGAGATTATTTAAAAACTTATGAGTCACACTAGCTAGCACTAGCTTGAATAAACTATTTATAGCAAATTTAGCTCCTAATTATTATCATTTTAGCTACCGGACACACCCCGTTGGTCACGTGGACAAAGGCGTCTGTATCGTGTGGTCTAGTTTGCCAGGGGCACGCAGGTGAGTGATTATGTCCACTTGTATAGAGGTGCCTTTTCCGAAACTGTTTTCCATCACTCCTCCATGAAAATGTGAGTAAATTTCCCAAAGATTTTCATTTCTCATTCCTACCCTGGTAGTTGGTTTGTAAGACGAAGAGTGTAAAAGCTTATATTTAGATGATTATTTTCAATTGAAAGTTTATTACTTAGTATTAAAGCTCAGGAACTCACTCATAATGAGCTTCGAGTCACTCGTGCATAATATTCCTTCAAGCAATTTAAATTATTATTATTATTATTATTATTATTATTATTATTAGCACCGTGTCTTACTACCCGTTCGGGTTATACGCACTTACGCTAATGTGTAATGGTAGGATGATTGTGAGATGAAATGGAGGACCTACAGTTTAACGTGGAATCCGAACCACGGTAGAGGCCTGGCATTCCCCACATTCACAAGATGTCTTGTCAGAGGGAAGTAAGGGTTTGGTAATCAGATAAATCTGTGCCGGGACTGAGGATTGAACCCCGGACCGCCAGCACAGAAGTCTGACACCTTACCCCTAGACCACCAGGTCACCCTCAAGCAATTTAAAGAATGTTTTTCTTTGTTAGTTTTAAGGTTAGACCAAAGAATAATAAGGACTGATTCTGTTGTGTGGAGAGGAAATATAGCTTAGATAAAATTTGCCTTCATAAACGCAGAGAGAATAGAAAAATCACATTGAATAAACGAATGTAATAAAATTAATCTAACCGCACTCAAGACGAGTATTCAAACCCTGGCCTTCCTGTCAACTCCACCAAAGTGCTAAGTGAGTCAAATCCCACAGACCACTCGAGCACCACTGCGCGTAGCTGACTAATGTTTTCAGATTGGGTGTAGAGCCAATAGTGCGCGCGCACCTTGGTGCATGTTTCCAGACCAGATAGTAGGGTCCAGGGGCTGTGAACGACTCCATACTGGCAAGTCGAAATGAATTAATGAGACAATGGAAACTAATGTAATTATGAAAACAAAGGAAGGCGCAACACGAGAGTGGAGTGTGCGGGGATATCGATTGGATGGAATAAGGTCACAGGATGTGCTGGTGGGGGGAGAGTTCACAACTTATAACTGATTCTCTGCGAGGGAGAATATATTTTCATTTCATTTGTAAGGATATTTATCAGTGGCGTGGTGAGGCGGGGAGTTTAGCTGGTATAGGCAGAGATTGTTAAAAACGGATCCCGGCAAAGATTTATCTGATTACTAAGCCCCTCCTTCACCTCTGACAAGACATCTTGGGAATGTGAGGAATGCCAGGCCTCCACCGTGGTTAGGATTCCACGTTAAACTGTAGGTCCTTCATTTCATATCACAATCACCCTACCATTAAACATTAGCGTAAGTGCGTACAACCCGAACGGGTAGTAAGACGCGGTGCTATTAATAATAATAATAATAATAATAATAATAATAATGATAATTTATTTTCTGATATACAATCATACCCCAACCAGGTTTTCCTTGGTAACGTAGAAAATGATAATCTTACAGGTGAAGCTTTACGCACACAACAGAAAAGCTAGAACTGTGCTAAAAAAAAAATCAGGCTTTCATTGGTAAATACTATTTTTGCCAACATGACTGACATAATTGACCATTTAAATGAGTACTCGTTTGTTGAAATTGGTTCAACCGTTTTCCCGTGATTTCAAATACAGGGAATGTAATTATCAAACTATGTACAAGATTTGGTTGTTATGTTTACAAATTTTAATGTCAAATAGTTATTACATAATACTACTTAAAGTGCTTGGCAGAGTTTGGTGTTAGTGCCTAGTTGACTTGACTCTGAATACCGGAGATATATCATCCACTGTGTACTGCACATTAACGTAGCTATCTCCGTGTATGCAGGGAGCCTGGATCAGTGGGATCTTAGAGGCTCCTATCACAGACTATAATTACAACAATATATGTGCTGTAATTACATACTTGCTATATGGCGTTAACAACTCTATAGCTCACTGCCTCACTTACAAAAGTAAGCCACCTATCCCTATGTTGAGTCAGTTCTTTCCAGTCCACATTAGTAAACCATATCCCTATCATGAGTTCTATCCAGTCCACCTCATTACACCCTATCTCTTTCAAGTTCATTCTAATATTAATCTCCCATCTGCGTACAGGTCTTCCTTATGGTTTCTTCCCATTGGGTTTGCCAGTCAATATTCTGAACAAGGTTATATAATGTTATATTTACTCAGCTTGTCTTGACCACCGTAACCTGCGAGATTTGATCACCGTAGCAACGTCTGATGATGGGTACAGTGTGTATAACTCATCATTATGTAGCCTCCTCCACTCTCCAATATCTTCATACCTTTATGGGCCAAATACTTTACTAAGTACTTTGTTTTCAAACACCCTAAATCTCTTCTCGTTATTTAAGATAAGAGATCATATATTTTACAACCAAAAGGAACAATCAGGGAAACTATCGCATTATAATAATATATTCATAATTTCACATTTATTTTCGACTATATGCTTTATTTAATTTTACTAACATTAACATAATATTTAAAGTATACAGATACAAAAAAAAAGTTTTTTTTTCATTTATTTAGTTATTAAAGACAAGCAAAAAATCGCCCATATATTGGCGCCTGCTAATTGTCCGGATTGTATCATCTATATTTTTTTTAAGTTGGTGCACACCATTTCGCATCGTATCGACTAAGTCCAGTTCTGTATTATTTTGTATAAAAGTTGGTATAAACCAAAATAGAAAATATTTTCCGAGCCTGTGTAGAGCGATACGTGAGTGTGTGCAAGTCAACTTTCTTATCCGTCCAAACCAATGTATTTAATAACAAGGCCCAGTGATATAGTGGTCAATGAATCTGGCTATGAATCTGGGGTTCCCGGCTGGTACCATGGGTATTCTTACTGAAAGGGGAACTATAATAATTAGGTAACTTAGGCTTATGCTAGGTTTAAGATTAATCCTGGCTTCACACCTTCATAATCACTATCATCACATCATCTTATTAAGAGTATGACGTGTAGACATCCTCCTATGGTGTACCCTGGGCAACGTTCTGTGCCACCAGTGTGGCTTGAAATGTATACGCACAGGCGACATAGCTAGATAATATAAATCTCCCGGCCAATGACACCATACGGTAAAAAATCAATAAACAAATCTGTATTTGTAGTACACTAACGACAGTTACGACGTTTTTGTGATATTTTTGCAGATTTATAAATCTAAGACATTTTTAGAGATTTCAAAAACTAGTTTATCATATCGGGGGCGTAATTGCCTAGATAAATGAGATATATATTCTTACCTTTACACTGTGAGTCACTTTGAATATTTTTTTTCAAACGGTCGATAAAGAACACCTTTATTGCACGTGTGCTGTGTTTGTGACCATACGTGCTGGGGTTTTTTTTGTCACGTCTTACACTGGTTCAAGCCATACTCATATATGATAATTACGATAGTTTTTTTTTAAGAATGAGGAAGGTTAAATTTAGAGAAAATTAATCCGCATTTGCTTGGAGGGAGAGAGAAAGAGTGTAAAACCATTTAGGAAATACCACCCTCAGTATATGCAACCAGAAATGAAAACCGGACCTTCCCCGTCATCTAAAGTCCAGTCTATTACGAGAATGACGCCTTAGACCATTCGACCACTGAAATGGAGTAGACACGCTGTAAGAGGGATGTTCGGGTAAAACTATGCCTTTGTTCTCCTCCTTTGGGCAGCCCTGCCCGTAAACACTCAAGATTCCACCAATTTTTTTACCTTGGATTAGATAAGGGGCCACTTTAACGTCAGCTTGCCAAATTTATAATTTGTCTTAAAATAATGTATTATTTATTTTTAAAATAAGGAGAATTCACTAAGCTTTATTGCTTACATGCATCTATGGCCACGCGGACTAAACTTCACTAGTCTAGTCTAATTTGAAGGTGGCGTGGAGGCTGGGATTAGAATCCTGGCCGGATTTTGGATGGTTTTCTTAGAGTGTTTTATACTCTCTGCCTACGCTAATGTGGGAACATTTTTCTAAATTATACCAATACGTTCCTCCTCCCTAACCTACTAATGTAACTAAATACAAATATTCCGGAAGTATAGTAAGAGTAGCAATAGTGGTATTAAGCATATTATACTATTGTTTGGAAAGTACCTAGAAGTGAATGATAACAAAAAAAAATTAAAAAAAAAAGAAATAAAAGGAAAAGAAAGAAAAAAACTAGCGAAAATGAGTTTTTTTATATTATCAGTAAAATTTTCATATTCTTTATTAAATCATCTTATATAGAGTGTATATAATTGAACAATATTTATAAATTACAGTGCTTATAGCCCAAACGTGTAGTAAGACGCGGGGCTAATAATAATAATAATAATAATAATAATATAAATTACATTTAGACTTTTTGAAAATCTGAACAGATATTAATGAAAAATATTTTTTAACATTAGAATAATCCTACATTCATCTTTCTCTCACTTTCAGTAAATTAAATTTTATTCTCTTTTTGCACCGCGTCTTACTACTTGTCGAGGCGATTCACATATTTACTTTAAGGGGGAATAATTAATTACTTTTGAGGAAGTGTACCTTCATTTCTTGTAAGAAGAAGGGAAAATAATTAATTTAAAAAAAACATTTTAGAACATTCGGCTATGCCTCAAGCCCCTTTGTTTCTTCTCAAAATTTCGCAATTCTCATCTTGTTTTATTATTTTAGATATTTTATTGATAGCCATAATAATAATAATAATTATTATTATTAGCACCGCGTCTTACTACCCGTTCGGGTTACACGCACTTACGCTAATGTGTAATGGTAGGGTGATTGTGAGATGAAATGAAGGACCTACAGTTTAACGTGGAATCCGAACCACGGTGGAGGCCTGGCATTCC
>CABFOW010002541.1:27510-69549 GCA_902141385.1 Timema californicum | reverse complement strand
GGGGGGGGGGGGGGGGGGGATTTGGAGGGGATAGTGGTAAAATGGAGAAAGAATAGAAATTTCAAAACCTAGAAAACACAATCTTTTGTTATGGTAGAAAAGGAAAATTTTGCAGATAACTATTAAATATTTATTTATCTTTAAATTTTAAAATCAATATTTGTGTTTAAGTTGAGCTAAAAATTTAAAAAACTAATACAAACAAAGTGTGTTAGAAAATTTAAATACTTCCAAGCAGTTAAGAAATACTGCTTCAAGTGATTTAAAAAAAACTAAACATTTGGTGTAATTTTTAAATTGGGTTCAAGAAATGGGGAAGGGGAGGAGGTTCATAGTTTACTAAACTAATAGAAAAAACTTCTCAATATGGAATAAAATTTAAAATTGGCACGTAAGTAAATATACCTTACCAAATAACCAAACTATATCTGAATAAATGAAACTTCTAAATTAAAAAATGAGATTGCAAGATCTAGAAGTTTATACAACTATTTTCGATGTGGTTGGAAATTGAAATTTTGCAGTAAAACAAAAAAATACTAAATTTTATAACCAAAATAGTCTTACAATTTCAAAATTGGTATGTTGAGACCAAAAATATTTGGGCGGTGGATTAGAGATGGAGAGAGTATCTTGCGATGTCTCCAAAGCTATTATAAAATCTACCTTTCATCGTGGAAGACAATTTAAATTGGGCAAAATGGTTTTAACATTTCAAATATATGATTACTGTCAATAATACAGAAATAAAGAGTATGTAACTTCATTGCTAGTGTCACACGATTATATAATACACATGATCAATTATTTGAAATAGCCATAGCAACAAGCTATGGCTAAAAAATGTTTTGAGAATAAATATCTCTCTAACTTAATCCCAAACTCTTTCGACAGCCTACACCTGGAACAAATTTCGAAATGAACGTTCTTAGAAAATTTCCTGTTTTCATATACAGACTAAATCATTGCCGACCAAACTGCAGGTAAAAAATGTAAAAGTCTATTTTAATTATTTTGATTTTTTGTTATCCTACTGATTGCCTTTTTACATACGTGTATTTGAATTAAGTGTGTCCAAACAGACTTAAATGTTTTTTACGTTTACATTTGGTTGAGTAACAACCATTTAAACTCTTTGGGTGGACACCCTTTCCCTATAAAATTAACAATTTTGAGGACCGTATCTAATATTCTCATAGCTATACGAAATATACTAACATAGTTTTTGAAATTTTAATTATTTAGCTGTAAACCCTCCATTCACTTTAATAAATACATTATTACGGTTGCTGTAACTGTGAAAACGCTAAGAAAGTTTTATTTTAGAACAAAAGTTTACTATTCAAGAAAGCTAGTATGATTTTACAACTGAAAAATATGTTTAAAATATTACCAATTAGCCTTACTGGTATCTGAACTCGTGATTGCTAAAACTCTAATGACAGGCATCAACTTAAAAAAAAAAGTTGTGAAAATATCACACAGTAAAGGGACGTCCAGCAATGAAGGATATAGTTTTGTTTTAATCAGTGGCTCTGTCATTAATAAATTACACATTGAAACAACTGAGCAATGTTACCAAAAACTAAATTGGTGAAATGCTGCCCTGAGCTTTCACGCTGTAGTAAGCGTTAACATATGAGGCACATCCTAATTCCAAATTTTACAACAGGTTTTGAATCCAATTTAGTTTGTGTTACTACTTACGTAAGTCCAGAGTACATTCCTATTTTATAAATTGACTGGTTCCTGTTAAAAAAATATCCTTTTATTTACAACTGCTACCTCTGGTAGCACCTAACACCATAAGGCCTCACCTCAGAAAAACCCACCAGTGGAATTTTTAACAGCCTACGCTTTGACTTTTTTATTCTGTCTCCTGTGAATTACTTTTTGTATGGATTTAATACATTTTAATATTAGCTTGACATTGGTGTTTTAATAGCTACCATAACAATATACCCCAAATTAATGCATCTTGATTTTCGAAAAAAAACGTAGCGATTTTTGCCGGTAACTTTTTTTACATCTAGCGTTACTCTCAAATTATCTCTAACCACACGGAATAATCACAATGTTTTCTGAAAAACAAACAAATTTTAGTCTTAGCCATTCGCAACTTACAATAAGAAGAGGGGGTTGGAGATAAACGTAGAATTTATGGCATATGCACATATGTGCATTTGCGTAGAAAAAGTGTGGGAATCTATTAATAATATTAACTCAATCTATATGACCTGGATCCTAACGCCAACCTTCCCTTCATTGGAAACCTAGAATAGCGTGAGAATGACACTTTTTCCATCACGTGCTCACACCAGGCCATAACGCTTTAACAATTTAGGGAAATACACCCATATTAGTGTAGCGTGGGACAAGCTTGGTGATAGATCACATGTGGAAAACCATCACGTGCTAATCTGGTTGGTAGTCGAATACCCACTTCCCAGTAACTTTACCCATACACTTTACGTGATTCAAGTCCAATTCCTTAGACCATGAGACGGTAACGTTAATTTTTTGGGCCACGATCGACTTATAAACTTATCAAAGGTCCATCAATCCCCCATCTTTTCTTCATTCTATTTTTACATATTATTTTTGTTCATACATCTTAAATATTATCCTTAATCTCAATATTTCCTTAAATGATCGTGTCCCAACCATTCTAGAAGGAAAGTTATAGAATAAATAAAATGTACATTTTAATGTTCAATTATTTGATTTTCTTATAGAATTAGCGCATATGGCCGAGCAAGGATACTTTGGTCACACTAATTTTTTTTTTAGGTTCTTTATACATTATTTGGTGAATTTAGAAGACTCAAATATTGACTTCAGTGGTGGTAATGTTTCCTTAAGGTGCGTTTATACTTATGCCTCCTTTCATGCAACATTATATGCGCAGAGGCATGCCTCTTTTGGTGCGTCTTGCCTCTTGCCTCTTGCATCTTGCCTTGTAAAATCTGACTTGTTTACACTTTTGTATCTCTCTCCATGCTTTAAGGCCCGTTGTCAAGATGTTAGTGGACTAATGCAAGTTAACTAGCACTAGCTTTTTAATATGCCAATTGTGTAGACACGCATTTTTCACTTGTATTAGTATTGCTTCTAAAAACATGGCTGAAAATGAAGTGGTGCTAGCTGGTCTCTCTATCGGAGATTTTTTTTATCAAAGCGTCTCATTTCTCGTTTGGATTATTTACACGCATATTCTAACCAAGCTAATGTGTTAGGAGCTAGGAAAGGTTAGCTTAGAATAAGATGGGTGGCCAAATATATTAAAATTTTCCAGTAAACGCAATTTATCATAATTAGTTGACCTATTAAAAAAAATATTTATATAGACAACATAAAAACGTTTGTGATTAGTATGTCTCCTATTTCTTAATTCCTTAAAATATATTTCAGTTGATCCCAAATAATTATTTTATTATTTTGATTGATTTTTTAACTCACTTAGTATACATGGTACATAAATTTAAACTTAACAGGCTCAATAAGTTCCAATACAACAAAACTGGGTTGGGAATTTTTTTTCAACTCTGTTTTAAATGTTGAAATACTAATAACAAAATATATTTTTAAATGTTAGCTAGGCCATAATATTCTTTAAAAAATAATTTGTAGATTGGTTTGGATATAAACTATCTGGTTTGCTATGAGACAGTAATATTATGTTGTGTATCTACTCAAGTTGCCAAAGCATTACTACAAATTGTTTGAAGGGTATGGGCTGAATATTGTTAGTTAAAACTTATAAAGATTGATTAAAGTGGCAAATACGGAGATTGGAAAGTATGCCGATGATTTCGTGTGAAAACCGCCGTCATTCATACCTTAAGTGCCGACAGCACGAATATTATGTTGCGGGATCTAATCATGGTACTAAAATGTTGTATTATATTTTGTGATTGTATATATATTAATAATAATCATAATAATCATTTTAAAAAACCCACCTTGGTTGCGTAGTTGGCTAACGCGCTTGTCGTGTTGAGCTCGACTGTTGAGGACGGGGAGATCGAGGTTCGAATATTGGTCGGGTGAACTGGGGGTGGTTTTCCCTAAATTGTTTTCCACTCTCCCTCGTTATTTGGTAGGAAATAATGGTTTGATAAAATCATTTATATTATTTGTTTACCGATATTAAATATTATCTCTCACAAGGCACATTGGCAATATTTACGTAGGCCTAACATTTTATTTTGGATGCTTCTTGAGAATATGTACACCTGATATAAGTTTACAATATCCTCCAGTGCAATACCCCTTGCCAATTTATAAATCTGGTACGTAAAATAAGTGTCACCCGGACAACAATTTTTTTAGTTGCCACCATTTTTAATGGTCTACTTGCATTAGTAAAGTTGGAAGGTGACCAACTTTTTCACTTGCAAGTAGACTTGTTTGTTAGTAGCTTGATTGTCTGTTTACACGCTGCAAGCTGTGCGCTGTGTGTACTTGCATTAGTCGACTAATACCGCGTCAAAGGGCCTATAAAGATTTCATCGTGGGAAGTACTTGCTGCAGGCGTCACTGCAGCTATCGCCATTTTACGACGTCAAAAGAAACAAAAGCGTCGTGAGTTCTTGATTTGTCAGTTTCTAGAATCACGTTCATTTTGTGCAGGAATACTATAAGAAAGGCGCGAATTAGTTAGAGGTAGATTGTTTAAGAACTTCACAAGAACGTCCCCTAGTGACTTTGATATTTAGCTGATTACGGTTGAACCACACATTTTAAAACAATTTACTACATTTAGGGATGCCATACCAGTAAGTACACGATTATTGGTCACTCTTCGTTTTTGGCAACAGGTGACAGCTATCATAGTTTGATGTGCCAGTTTAAAATATCGTTGTCATCGATTTCAGTTATAATTCCAGAGGTATGAGTGGCCATCGTAAAGGCAGTGTATGGTTATGTGAAGGTGAGTTTAAAAAAGGTCGCAATGGCTCTAGTACAAAGTTGTAGATTAATTTGTAACTACTATATAAATATTTAATTATTTATATAGTAGTATTTGAAATAAATAATTAAATATTTAATTGGAACAAACAAACATTGTGCTGTAAGTTATAATTAAAATCTACTCTTAATGTTTAAATTTAATCTGTTTTAAACAAATAAGTGTGACATGAATGACGAAAGAAGTAACTAAGTAAATTAGTGCTAAATTACATTATATATAGTATTAAACCTATAAGCTATACTCGCTATAAAGGTATGAATTCAAACTTGAATCGTCGGTGCAACGAGCTACAGAATTTGGTATTTGTGGATATTGAGGTGAGAATGACTTGGGACCCTTTTGCTGTGAGTGCTGTGGAAAGGATCCGCTCTGGTTGAAGCCATAGTTAGTAGATGGTGAACATTGATTTTGAATTGTTATTTCAATGTTATCTACTGGGCTGTACTTAACTGGATAGTCGGTTTGCATTTCAAACTCCAGCAGTATTGATAGAAAACTGTGCTAAGCAATTAGTCTTACCGAGGAAGTCAAACTTCGTAGTTTAGATGCTATTAAATCACAAAAAATAGAACACTGGTCAACCTTAGTGTCCTTAAGATTTCATAAACTGATAGGCATCAAATAACATCACTTCATTTAGTTTTTAAAAAAGTACCCTCTGCCGTTTAGTAGGTGGGTTTGAAGTACAATCTCATCAACAAACATACCCCTTTGATTTTTCTTCTTAATGTTCAAGTATTCTTGGTGAAAGTATGAACGAAGGCTCTTAATTTTGTTCAATACTGCCTTGGAATCCAGTTCGTATGTTTCAACTAGTGATTGTATCGTGTATCTACGTTTAACGAGATTTTTATAAAAGTTGTGGGATGACCACCACAACAATAGCTGGATTTGATAGTCATTTATAAATTCAATTTTTTTTTCAGCACACCACTTCATCACGGTAAATACAACACAAACAATTTCACGGAAAACAACCGCTATACACAATTACGCAACAACTAGAAAAGAAACGACGATACTTGTTAACAGTTCTCCAATAACTGTGAGGCAAGAGTGTTGCAACACGCTCCCCTAATATTTGGGGAGCACTTGTTCCTACCTGCGACTAGGCGCACATTTTGGGCATGCGCAGTCGCATGCCCCAACGTGCCTCTCCGGTGCGCCTTGTTGCATACCTAATGTTGCATGAAAAAAAGGCATAGTCTAAACTCACCTTTATGTGGTCGACTGAAAATTTCCGTAAGATTAACTGGTTAATCGCGATTGACAAATTGCTGACCCTTGCCTTTGACTACTCGGCCAGCCATACGAGTATTGAAGATGTTGATTAAAAACCCCGTGTTTTTGGATTTTTTAAGACAAAACTTTTTTTGCGAAAATAAATATAATATTTCTCCAGTACTAACATAGAATTTCCCTTTCTTCACATGGTGACCTCAAAATTCTTGAATATCTGTCAAGGGTGTTTTGGAATTTAATGACAACTTTTTCTCTTCAGGAATTGTTGATATCAGCAAGCAAAAAACACTATTATTATTATTATTACTATTATTTAGCACCATGTCTTACTACCCATTCGGGTTATACGCTTTGCGAAGAAAATTAAACTCTATGTTTGTATTTGAGCAATGTTTTTATTCATTTTGTAAAAACATATTTTGCCATAAAAACTGCAAAACCGCTGGCCTTTTCTCGCGTCCCGTTTCATCCCACCAAGTCTAAAGTAGTACAAATAAATATTCAAGGAATTTTATATAATTTCATCAAGATTCTAAGATGATAAGAGGAAATTAAGAGGAAATGTTTCAATGCTCTCAGCTTGTGGAAAGCCACAAACGTGGGAAATTACCCTCCACCATGCTTAGTCAGGATTCGAACCCGATTCTCAAATTCCAGTACAAGAGCAATGCAAGACAGTATAGCACTACGACGATAAGCCATTTTTTATTGTTGTTGGAAGATTAGAGGCTTAATACGAAAATGTAAGGACGCGTTAAAGAATAGACGTTCAAACTTTCATCTTCATAAATATTCAAATAAGCTAACAACTCTCTCTCTCTCTCTCTCTCTCCACCCTCTAAAATAAACTTAAAAATAGCTCAACTTAAGATACTTACTATGAATAATACTAGAAGAAGAGTAATAATGTAAATTCATTATTAATGCAGTTTGTAGCTGTATTTAAATATCGGTGACCTGGTGGTCTAAGGGTAAGGTGTCAGACTTCTATGCTGGCGGCCGGGGTTCAATCCTTGGTCCCGGCAAAGATTGATCTGATTACCAAACCCTTCCTTCACCTCTGACAAGACATCTTGTGAATGTGAGCAATGCCAGGCCTCCACCGTGGTTCGGATTCCACGTTAAACTGTAGGTCCTTCATTTCATCTCACAATCACCCTACCATTTTGCATTAGCGTAAGTGCGTATAACCCGAACGGGTAGTAAGACGCGGTGCTAATAATAATAATAATAATAATAATAATAATAATATTTAAATATTGTTCTGTGAAACTTTAGGTTCGAACATTCTTATAGTGTGATAGTGTTATCTTACATAGTCATGATCACAATGGACAAGGTATCGGCTGATTTTGGGGAGGGCCTGGGGCTCGAATATCTGAGAAGGGGCGCTTGAGGTAGTGGATTTCCATAAGTGATTTATTCACGTGACAATCCCACTCCAATGCAGGCTCACTTCCTCTAAGCTACCTTCTTCATTGCTGTCCCTTAGCCTTTAATAATCAATCAGTTTGTTTTGTTAAACACACTTATTAACAATGGCATCAAATTCACTTTCAATCGACAAAGTATTTATTTTTGAGTTAGAATGCTTTTATATAATTATATGTACCCTTAGCTTTCCCTATAAATTAGCAAGCCTACCTTGCATGGTTACACAATGGCGCAGCTTATAAGATAGGGTCATAATGTAATATTTAAAGGTAAAAATGCTACCTCTCATGATGAATGGAGTGCACTGTACTGTACATGTACCCTTCATTTACTACCCTGAAAGGTAACATTCTTACCATGCCAAATTGTCTATACCCTATCTTATAAGCTATATTATAGTAGAACCATGCAAGGTAAGCAATTACATAGTAAGCTAAGGGTATATTTGTTGACAGTTTCTTCTTCTTTAATTTCTATGTTTCGTAATTAAATTTGTGAAGTTTAACTGGTAATGTAATGTACATGTATATACTATTTATATGTATCATAATATCGATAAAGTATATATATGCCTTACCAATATTGTGTTTTAAGATTTAACATTAGCCACTATTTCATTAAAATGCTCTATCATTAGCTAAATTAAATAATTTAAAACATTAAACATCACATTTTTTATGAGTATACAACATCAAACGGAAGAAAGATGTTACATTGAGCTAAGGGCCCCGTCTTTTGGAGGTAAACAGTCTCACAGTGCTATATTTATTGTGAGATTGCAGCTTTGACGCTTCCAAACTACAAAAAAAAATCTCAAATAACATATAATTTTCTGTAGTAGTCATAATAACGTATAACTATGGTTGTATGATAAAAACTAGACCTAGTTTTTATTTTCTTCACCTGACTCATAGATCTTCGGTAATTGGCGCGAAGGATCGTTGAAAATAATTATAACGTATATTGTACACTTTAGCGCATATTATTTAATTTATTCAGTTTTAAATGTGTAATTGATTATAATAAAAAACACAGTTTGTAATTTTCAGATTCGTTTTGGTTTGGACCCTATTTGAAATAGCAAATCCTTATTTAAATATTTCGAGACAGGTGAATGTCTGCAATTTTTCTAAACGTTCCGGAAGGCGGTTCCCATAATATAACATTTTCTTGCTGTCTTGTGTAGGCCTACCTTTAACATTGATATTGTGTTGAGTGAAAGTGAGTAATCTAGTCTTACCACTCTAAAACACTCACTATCAGAGTGAAACTTGATGTTTGGTTTGAGATATAGACTTGGATATTGGTACTAGGTAATCCTCAACATTAAGATGATATATTCATCTCATTCGTATGGTTTGGATGCCAGCATTAGCTGAAATGACATACGAGTATTACAGTAAGATAAGGTAGGAGCATTTTAAAGATATCGAACCAGCTCCTACCTAGATAGAGGGTAGGAGAGAGCAAGTTGCATAAAGGGGTAGGAACAAACCTATTGCACATATGATTAATATTAACCTCACATCTTTCTCTGCTGATCTCACAGCTATTAATAATTATTTTAAAATGTATTCAGATTATTTTTGTTTAACAGAAAGCACTAACTGTTATGTATTCGCACTCATTGTCACCTTGTCTAAGATCCCAGGCTTGAAGACTGTATTTTCCTAAAGGGGAAGGGGGAGTTTCGAGTCTTCACATGGTAGCTCGAGGGTGTCTTTTTGTATATGATCTAGCTCTGAGATTTTCCTATCCTCTCCTTAATCCAATGCATTTCTTTCAAACACTCTTCTCCTTTTTATTCCATAGATTAAGCCAATAAATAAACCTTGTATGTAAGAGGTGAACAACTTTTTTCACAATGTAGTTGACTACAGTTTGACTTATTTGTTTTTGGAATCTGACCCTCCATTATTCCTTTTTACACTAAAATAAATAAATTTTTAATTTTTATACAATGCAGTAGGCCTAGATTTTCTTTGAAAATAATTTTGAGAGATGGATTCGAAATTAATATAATTGTATTTTTTCAAGATCTATAAACGTGCCATTGATCTACAGGCTGATCTATCCAGGTTTTTAATCAGTTCATATTGAAAGCCTGCCTTACATTAGCTTACAATGTTCTACATACGTAATAAATTCAAACTAGAAACAAAGCGCGAACATGATTTCGTGAGTGAATGATTAGGAAATAAATGGTGCAGTAGTGTTTTGAGAGAGAGGATTGGATTTCTGAACTATGTCCGTGATGAGAGATCAGCTTATAATAACTTATTGTAATGTGCATCTTTTTGTTAAAGCCACGCAAAGTTCCGAGCAGGCGAGAGAAAGAAGACGATGGAAGAAGACACTTCACAGCCGACGTGTGAATTCTACAAGATGAAAGACCTGTTGGTTGAGCCTTGCTCTCTTGACCCGTGCGTAGCAGAGCCACACGTGGTCATAGTCGGTGCAGGGATAGCAGGGCTGGCGGCGGCAAGCAGACTAGCCAAGTGCAATATCCAGAACTTCACCATACTGGAAGCATCAGAGAGGTCACTATAAACCATAGTATTAACCAAATCAGAAGAGAGCTAGGGCCTAACTTACAGTGCCAAGTCCACCGAAACCCGCTTACTCTTGATTTATTCAAAATCTAAATATTTTCCCTACTGAGGATTAAAATTAGGGAGGAAAATTTTAAGGTAAAATTTTAAACAATATGATCATACAGGAAATATATCTATTTTTATATGTTTTGATTCTAAGCTTGAAGTATGGGGTGGGGCAGAAAATGTTGACACATTTAATAAGACTAAATATTTACTTTTTCAACTTCTAAATGCTTCTAATTAAGCTTAAAATAGCAACAAAATATTGACAGGTATTTTATAAATATCCTTGAATTATTATTTAAAAAAATATGTTCTTAAGATGGCCACCATCTTATGCAATACATTCATGTATGCTCTTCTCGAATCTTTACATAACTTTACATTACACAAGGTCTCTTGTTGAATTGTTTCAACTTACACCATCCATCTTTCTTTAAGTTTCTGAATTGTTCTTGGGCGATTCGTGTAGACATGACTCTTTAACATGCCCCACAAGATAAATTCCGGAATTGTTAAGTCTGGTGAACGTGGTAGCCAGGGAATGTTGCCAAACCGTGAAACGAGATGCCCAGGAAACATTTTGCCAACCACATCCATTTATGTTCAGGCTGTGTGGGCTGTTGCCCCATCTTGCTGGAATCATTCCCTTACGTTAAATAAAGTTCAGGATTCCAAGAGGCTTAACATCAATGGAGGTGCTTCACAAAATGCTTCCTGGGCACATCATTTCACGATTTGAAAATATCACCTGGCCTCCACGTTCACCAACTTAACAGGTCCGGACTTTTTCTTGTGTGGTGAAAGTTGAGGCATTTAAATAAAATAAATTGCGCGAAAGTATATCAAGTTTCAAAAAAAGCATACAACAATATAATGCAAATAGTGGTGGCCATTTTGAGGACTTTGATTTAAAAAATTTAGTAATTCAAGGTTATGTTGAAAATTATCAATCTTGTATTGTTATTTTAAGTTTAGTTATAAGCATTTAGTAGTTAAAATAGCCAAGATAAATTGTTATTTAATGTGCCAACACTTTCTGCCCCATCCTGCATTAAGAAATCTAGTCTACAGCAGACTGAGATATCCCGTCGTTCGCAACACTTTTGCATTCAACCATCAAGCGCCCTATTCAATAAGTGAGCATGGATAGAAAACTGAATTGGCCGTTATTGCTTTAGTGATTGTAACTCATTTGATAAGGTTTCTAATACTAACGTATAAACTAAACTTAAGCTAAAACTTTAAAAACTGGGATATCTCGATTGCATTTGTCACATTTAAATAGGTGGTAAATATTAGAAGAGAAAGAAAAGGATATTTATCAAATTGTTGGAATAATATTACGTCTTACATCTCTATAAAGAGCCAAAACCTCTCATTGGTGGATGAACATTGAGGCACAGTGCCACACGGTGTTTGTCCATGGTCACTTGGTCACCCTTAAAATCCATTACATTGAATATATTGAGAATATTAGAAAATCTTGTTCACTGTTAAAGCAACAAACATAAAACCTACAATCTCCTTGGCAAGCCTTGTTTGAGTTACCTTACCATGTTAGTAGTGGTCAATATTAGTTTATTGTTTATTAGGCCTGGAGGGCGCATCAATTCTTGTTGGTTAGCCGACTCTGGGGCTGAGCTTGGAGCATCGTGGATCTACGGTGGCTGTGTGGCGAATCCGGTGTTTGGACTCGCGGCCCAAGAGGGACTGCTCA
This sequence comes from Timema californicum, assembly GCA_902141385.1. Classification (NCBI taxonomy): domain Eukaryota; kingdom Metazoa; phylum Arthropoda; class Insecta; order Phasmatodea; family Timematidae; genus Timema; species Timema californicum. The sequence goes on along the minus strand of CABFOW010002541.1, from coordinate 57,581 downwards.
GACTCCCCCTAAACCGGATTGAAGGAAGCCATGGGTTCTTCTATTCCAGTGAGGGCCGTGCCGTGGACGTCAACCTCAGTGTCCGCGCTAGCAAGGCTTTCCGCTTGGCAGAGAAGGCCGCCTTTGACCTCCACACGATCCAAAAAAAATCAAACCAGGACTGGTCCATGCAGGATTTTATCTCTATGCAGGCAGATCAAGAACTCCTGCGTTTCCAGGAAAACGAGAGGGCGGACGCTTCCAAGGTGATTACGGCCCTAGCAAACGATCTCCGTTGTCGGATCGGAGATGATCTTTCTTTGGTCTCCGCTGGCCAGTTTGGGAGTTTCGTAAACATTCCTGGTGGGAACATAAGAGTGCCGCTCGGCTACGTTGGCGTCTTAGCCTCCTTGATCAGGGATATCCCCGACTGCTCCTTGAGGTACTGTATGCCGGTGCAGACCATCCATTGGAACGCCACTGGTGCCACTGGACAGCGCGCTTGTGTAAGTTGTGCCAATGGCGAGGAGATTTCTTGTGACTATGTCATCTTTACGTCATCCCTGGGAGTACTCAAGGATCAAGCGGCGGAAATGTTCTCGCCACCTCTACCAGAGGAGAAGATGAACGCCATCAAGAAGCTTGGTTTTGGTACCGTTAACAAGATCTTCATGGAGTACAACCGGCCTTTCTGGCTTCCTAAGGATGGTATCATCCGACTGGGATGGTCCCCTGAACAATTAGAGGACCGTTCGGAGTGGGTTAAAGGTATTTGTACTATAGAACCTTCACCTGGAAGTAAGAAGGTCCTGTGCGTGTGGTTAGGAGGCCCTGAGGCAGTCTCCATGGAGAAATGTTCTAACGAAGAGGTGGCGGAGACGATAACAAGGGTGCTAAGGAGGTTCACTGGAAACACTCTCATCCCTTTCCCTAACAATCTGATGAGATCCAGCTGGGCCTTGGACCTGAACTTCAGAGGCTCGCTAAGCTACCTGGGTCTGGAGTCCACGCCGAGTCATATGATTGACCTCGGCATCCCAGTGCCTGAAAGTGGTGGGTCTCTGGCACCAGTGATCCTCTTCGCCGGGGAGGCGACGCACCCTGGGTACTACGGGACGACACATGGGGCCCTGTTGAGTGGAGTCAGAGAAGCAGACCGTATAATCCAGCTGACTAATCAGTACAAAGGACCACCGCAGCCACGGGAGGAAATACCTACATGAAACATGTCTGTAGAGGAGGGAAAGAAAGTAAAGCTTGACGGGACAAGCAAAAAAGCCTTTTATAACTTCACACAATGCAAGATCAACATGTTCATAGCTTAGGAAACTACAAGATTACAGGCACATTCAAAATTACAAGCTAGAAACAGGAATAATTAAAAAAAAAAATTAATATAAAAAATATGTTCTTTAAAAAAATAACGAAAATTATCATCTAACTGAGGTAAATTTGTAAAAAATCTTTAAGTGGTTCATTATGTATAATGTAAATATCTGTTAAGTACATCCATATTGTTTGTAGTTTTATAAATTAAAATGTTTAAATTTTAAGACACCATATTTTACTGGAATAAGTAACCACACTTAATATTTATTAGTTTTAATCCTAATCTAGATTAAATTGCTTTTATTACCATCATCATGGTATGAAAAGTTGTTTGTAAAATGTGGAGATCAAAGTCATAGACCAACGTTTCCCAATTAAAGCTTGTCACGGAACACTTTTATATTTTGTACAACATAATAGAAGCTCTAAAATAATTTGAACCTAGCACATAAAAAAAGCGTCAAAAGCGAAAAATTTAAGTTAGATTAGGTCAAATACCTTTAAATTGAAACCTTCATTTTCCAAGTTTTGTGCTCTTTCATTTTACATAAATAAATGCCGCCAGCCTGTATACGTACTGGTCACCAAAAAGATGACAGGGGTTTACTCTTAATTAAATTGTAATTTTGGTATCAGATTTTTTATTATTATTAGTGTATAAAAATACAAAAAACGTTATAATGAGTGAAGTGTAATATTTTCTTTTTCCGGAAAATTCTTTTTATATACGGTCTAATTGCTAACAGGTTGTATTCGTACGTCCGGGCCTGTAAAAGTAAGTTTCGATACTTATTTTTGTTTCCAGAGTATAGCTAGAATCCAGTGTGGGACAAGTATTTGCTGGCAAATGGCAACAGCACTTTGATTGACTGCCGTGACAAATCAATAATTCTTCGCGTAGATTGCTCTAAAAAGCAATAAGAGAAACTTTTTAAAATTTTTGTGTCAGTTGACTGTTAGATAGATGTATTATCGATCAGATTTTCAAATTCTAACTCAGGGAACCTAGATGTTTATCTTGTACGAATGGATTTTGAACCCGGTCATTTTTTTTTTAAATTTAAGGATCAAAAATTCTCGTTAATAAACGTCTGTAAACTGAGAAAATGATCTGAAATGTTATTGCAAATTTCTTCTTAAAATTCATGTTGGGATTCTCTAAGAATATCCTTAGGTGTTGGAAAATAAAGAGTCCAAATTATTTTGTTCCCCAACTGAGCTCCAAATTGCAGCTTGCGAGACAGTGAAAATATTTTTTATCTCTCGCAATAAGAATGTTTACATTTTTTATCTTGGAGTGATAAACATATTTGATTTAATTGAGTGAACAAGTCAGCAAGATATGCAACTATTTTTGATAGCAACGAAATGTTTGTTAATAGATCTGATAATCGAAATTTATGATTCAGAAAATATTCCAACAACTCTGGAGGCAATTTAAATATTCTAATGAGGAATTTATCTCGTGAAAGCCATCGGGCTTATAAATGATAAAGCAGAAACGAGTGGTGACTACCCATATGTTCACGTAAAATTCTAAATAATCGTGACTTTAGTGGTCAACTTAATAAAATTAATAATTCGGACCGCTTCGTCTAACATAGTTTTTAAGTGTGATTGACATGTTTTTAGCTACCAGTGGTCGCCTATGAGCAATACAGTGACGGTGCAGTTTTTTTGCGACATTTTATACTAGTGTTACAGCACCTGCCACTTTTACGACAGTTGCTTTGGTACCATAACTACACAAATCAACACATTCGTCCTAACTTACAATGTGTGTGTTCATTATGGATACGGTTAAAGGTGCTCTCACCAGTTATATGAGCTTGTGAACTTTCGCATAGATCATTCGGACGTAAGGGGAGGACCAACAACAACACTTATGTTTCGCAGCATCCTGTGCTGTAACAAGTTGGCCGAAGAACGACCAGTACATCAACAGCAAATCGAACATTATTATTATTAGCACCGCGTCTTACTACCCGTTCGGGTTGTACGCACTTACGATAATGTGTAATGGTAGGGTGATTGTGAGATGAAATGAAGGACCTACAGTTTAACGTGGAATCCGAACCACGGTGGAGGCCTGGCATTCCTCACATTCACAAGATGTCTTGTCAGAGGTGAAGGAAGGGTTTGGTAATCAGATAAATCTTTGCCGGGACCGAGGTTTGAACCCCGGCCGCCAGCATATAAGTCTGACGCCTTACCCCTAGACCGCAAGATCACCAGCAAATCGAACAGATCTCCGAGACTCTCACACAGATCATAGCAGAAAACATTGATTCTGTAATAGTGACAAACTAATTACCATTAAAACCAAAGATAATTTTAAAATAATTTTTTAAATTGTTTTAAACTATCAAAACATTGTGACCCAATTACATTTGCAAAGTATTTTGTGTACTATGGAAAAAAACTTTCTTAAATCACATTAAGTACATAAGACTCTTAAATAAACTGCCTTAGATGAAAAGAGTTGAAAATATTAGGTGAAAAAAGAGACGGGGCTAGGGGTGGCACGTGTCAAAGAGAAAGATGGTAAAAAAGCAAGATAGGGGAGGGATGAGTTTAAGGTTGGGGATCAGAGAGGGGTTGTAAGGTGTTGTCGGGGGAGAAATGACGGGAAACTTAATGAGGTTACACCAAATCAATAAGAAACATCTCGCGAAACTTTAAAATCCTTTTAGAGAGTAAGGAGCTACGTGTAAATATGATTTGCCCGCGAGAGTAGAAAGGGAGGAACGCAAAAAATATTTTAAAAAAATCAGGGGCGTCTAAAGGTTCGGCACGTCAGTTTTATTTTGTCTAAGTTATAGACGAACAGCGTTTGTAGACTGGTGGTAGCAATTCAAATAAAAAAATTGTTAGCATTTTGTTAACATATTTAGCTTACAATGAACTATATGTTAATTGTGTGCCTTCATTTGTGTATTAAAGAGATTATTCAAAAATTGATATATTCTAAAAACTACTTTACAAATCATTTAAATCATATTTATTAAATTTTAAATATGTTTTATTAATTTGTAAATTTAGGTATTTGTTTAGCTTATTAAAAAATAAAACTACTTTCAGTCAGGTCTTTCCTAATATGATACATCTATATGTATATATAGATGTATTAAAATTATATTTAATAGGGTAGTCATAAGGTGTAAAAAAAACCTCCATGGTGCTAGACCACAAGCAAGATATACCTACCGAGCGGTCATCGTAGATTGGCGAAGATAATGCCAGAATTTGTATATAGAGGGTATTATATGGTCTGTATGTATTAATTATATAATATGCATAATAATATGTATTTTATAGTAACACTAATAATAGCTAACCACTTTGGTGGTCACATGGTCTAAGACGTCACTCTCGCAATACACTAGACTGATGATGACAGGGAAATAGAGGTTTGATCTTTGTCAGGTTTACTGAGGATGGCTTTTCCTATATGGATTTACATTATCCCTCCCATGAAAATGCTTGTACATTTCCATTAAATTCAACCTTCATCCCTAACATTTTTAAGTAGTTAGTACATATGCATATATCCCGTATCGGTAGTAAGATGTGGTGCTAAAAATTGTATATATGTATGTAAAGGACCTAAACTCAAATGGGAGGATAACGCTAGAATGGATCTGAAACACATTAGGTGTAATGAGGTGAACTTTATAGAACTAGCCCAGTACAGGGATAGGTGACGTACTTTTGTAAGTGTGGCAATGAACTTTCGAGTTCATAATACCATAGAATAATTAAGTATGTTTAATATATTCATTTATTTATATTGTTTTGTATAATATCTTAATGGAATGGATCTACCAAATTAAACATTAGAAAACTTTAGAAACCTAAAAATAAATAAGGTCAAAAACACCTGAGAACTATAATGATATATAAATGTGAATTTATTCATTTTTTAATGCAAACCGTCTCAAGACCCGTTTGATGCAATCGCATTCATATTAGATAATTGATTTTTAAATTAAGATTTTAAGAAATGTTAAATGCTTTAGTAATATCTTTTGGAAAGCCCTGTTTAATTTCTTCTTTTTAAAATAAAATGAAATGGTTAAATATTTTCCCAGATGGCGTATTTTTCTTGACTCATAATAACTAAAACAACTACCAATTAACTTTAATTAAAGCAAGTTCAGTACCAATGATGGGGAGTAATTAAATTTTATAGATTGAAAAAGCTACAAGAGGAATTACCTTCTTTTATTTATACAATTATGTGTTCTTAGAAATTGAAAAGGGATTTTCTTTATAAAGTTATTTATATAGAATGATTCAATTTATTACCTCACGTACAGACAATTTAATAAAACAACTCACGTAGTAGGAGGACATGGTTTAAAAGATACCCAACCATTTACTAACATTACAAAATTATATAAACATAATTATATTTGTTATTAAGTTTTTAAATAGGAAAATGTTGAAAAAATATGTTTAATTAGCGTATAGCCCGAACGGGTAGTAGACGCGGTGCTTAGTATATTATTACTATTTTAAATTGTCTCTTAATGCTTATATTAATACTGATTTTTAAGACTATCTATGTCAGGCTGATGTAAATATTAACCAACCTACTGAAACCAAACCTTCAATTTGTATATGCGAGACAGGTTTGATTTTGTTAGGTTGGGCTATCTTGTTACTTTCTCGCTATCTTACAAGTAGGGAAAAAAGTATTGCGATTGCAAAAAAAAAACACAATTGAACTCGAGATTTTGATGATTCTCGACATTTCATGACCTCCCGAACCCTAAAAAGTGGTCTTTGCAATATCGCCTGTCTGTGTGTCTGTTTAAACTTAAAATTAAGAGTAGTTTAATAAAGGGTGAAAAGAGAAAAAATCAATTTTTCTCAAAATTGGCTTTAACGATTTTGATTAAAACTCGTATAGAGGCGTTGATTAAGATTATAAATAAACTGGCTATTTTCATTTTACCATTAAAATTAATTTTAGGGTACTTTACAGAAGCAGAAACTTCCGTATCTCCGCAACTATTTGAGATACTAAATAACTTATTATAGCGAAATTGTAGTACTATTAAAAATAAAAACTTTAATATGAAATATATTTTTATAAAACCAAAAGTTTATGAGATATTGGCAAATATATTAATACAATTTTGTGAGCTTTAGTTCAAAGAGATACTACTAAAGTTTTAACGCAATGATTTTCCAAAGCCATAGAGTAATTAAATATAAGTAAGTCTCTCAAAAGGTTGATGCTATTTTTCCTCAAACCACTTAGGAGAAATGTTTGTTTAACAGTTATCTATATCCATTTTAGACTCAATAGTCCATATTTACATTTTTTATTGGTCAACATTTACAAATGAAGAATTTAATAGCAATGCGATGGCATAAAGATTTGCAGCACCAAATAAAATGTGGAAAATTTTAAACAAAAGTTGAAATTTTAATACGAAGTGTTGACCCTTGTGGATCCAATATTGATATTTTTATTGGTACAAACATACAAATGAGGACATTATTCCTTTAAAAATAAAATTGTAAAATTTAAAACCGGGACTAAAATATGTTTTACATAAATATAGTGCAAGCTATGCTTGAGTTTTGTGGTGTATATTATTTCGTTTCACATATACTACGAGTTTTGAGTAAATATTTCAATTTTTAAACAATAGAGTGAGAGAGTCGGTAAGGAGTTCCCAACCATTTATTTTAATATATATTTTTAACTTAATTATATTAAGTAAGAGTGGCTAAAGTGCATATAGACTAAATAAACTTTATTTTAAGTAAATAAATTACAATTTTCTTATAAACTATTTTGTTTGTGAATACTGTATGGTTTTCCGGTATCAGTGTTCCCTTATTTGATCCTTCAACGACTTTTCCCCTTAAGTCTGTTGAGCTTCGCGCTCTGTAAAAAGCCGCGCACAATTGGCCATGGCTGAACACTGGCTTGGGCAGATAAATAAATAACAGCCCTCAAGTTTGTATCTTGTGATTTATTAATAGTCAATTAAAACGTTAGTCTAACTGGGAACTGCTTCTGTCTCAATATAAAAGGGGTGTCAAGGTCTACATGGGCCAATTCGTTTTTTGGTATGAAACACACATCACATTACCTTCAGACAAACTCATTAAAATTAATGCATAGATTATATTTGTATCAAATTTTTTAACCTCTAGGTGGTCTCTATTACATAGGCCCTGTATATATATATATATATATATATATATACACACACACACACACACACACAAACACCAATAAAATATTAGTTTTATTTATAAGGGCATGGATTGTGTTATATCATTTGTTACTATACAATGTTCGCTGTCTTTTAATTAAAGTAGTAATCAATTTATATGAATATATATTTAGGTTATGTAACTGTAAGTTCAAATTAAATGAATATGTTTAACGCAACCTGTAGAGTTTTCATCGGACAAAAAACACTTTTTTCTAACTAATAAGAATACAAATCAACAAAAAAAAACAGGTCACTGTATTTTAATATTCAATTTCTCTTTGGAGTTGAGTTTGGAATTGATATTCTAGGTCTACCTTGCTTTTTAAATGCAAATAACAGGTCGAAGAATTAAAATGATTAAATAAATCACGTTTTTAATTTTATTTTTTATCAGTTTTCAACTTTGGAAAATATGCGCACCTCTATAGTGGTTCTTATGCAATTTCACCAAATATCAGCTTTCTATTTAATTGAGAAGTACTAATAATTCTCTGGATTTATATATATATATAAAGCAAACAGCATTAGACATGTTTTAATTAATTATAAATAATATCTGTTTATTCACATTTAATTTAACCTAGTATTCATGTTAAACAATATTTTCTTTAAAACAATTAAATAATAATGAGGTTTTCAGTGGATCAGCTCATTCTTTTGAAAAGGAATAAATAAAATAAAAGCATTAATCAAATATCAATATTTATATTTAATATAATAATCAATTAGAATATAAATTTTTAGGAAAAGTACTGGATTGATTAATAAAATAATAAGCGAAAATAAAACTACAAAATACCAAATAATAACACTAAAACCCAAGATTCAATATTCAATATTTCGCTCATTTCTGGCAACCCCTCAATGCAATTTTTTTCTATAAATTTTACATTCATTGGATTATTTTTGACCATAAACTTTATATTAAAATATGAGATAATATTAAATCCTATTCTCTAACAACATATTGTAATTATTTTTTTTGACACCTCGTTTGTATGTTACTGCACTGTTTTACACTGAAACCGGCCTGTGGGAGTATCAACTACATAATCAAATCACAAACGTGACACACCAAAAGGTTAGCCGCTGTCTTACTGACTCCGTCCCATACTGCCAACCTCTAAAACATTATGATACTGTGCACGCTCCCCTTACAAAATAATAAGAAACCTAAATGTTACATTGGTTTGGCCTAATGCAATAACATTAAAGATTCAGTCTTTCTGGAGGTTTTGTTCTTCTGTATGAATGACCCAGGGCGTGAGGTGTTGTCTCCAGAATGTACACGGCAGTATGCTGGATTGAAGCTGGTACGGGCCTTTCTAATGGAGTTGAATCGCCCTCCGCACCAAGGTTTCTTCCCATTTGAGGTGATGGTGGCTTCTGGATTAGTTGAGGTTCCGGTGGCAGAACCGACAGTTGTTCTGGGATGACTGGTGCTTCTGTGGGCTGAAGTTCTGTGTTTGGCCCTTCACATGTTAGTTTCCTTAATTGATCTGCATGAAAAAGTCGCTCTTTTCTTGTTTCACTACAGTAAACTAAGTATGTCACTTTACTTCATCTTTTAAGAACGATACCAGTTTCCCATCTAAACTCATTATATCCTGGCATCTTTACCTTGACTGTTTCTTGTGGGAAGAACTCCCGTGGTTGTTTTTGATGAATAGTTGAGTCGCATAGTTTACTGAAGCTCGGTTTTAGCATGTGTAATCTTGTTTTTGGTGCGAATTGCAATACTAGTTCAGCAGGATTCTTCCCAGTCACTGTATTTGGAGTATTTCAACAGTGAAGTTCAGGAACTACTTTATTTGGCCATCCCCTATTTGACATCTCTCGTAAAGCAACTAGAATTTTGTCTTTTGCTGTTTACATTACTATTTTTTCCACTGATATTGGAGGAGAAATAGCACGGATCTCTCCTTCATCTAGAAAAAGCTTCTTCAAGGGCTAGTCTTGATAGCATATCTGTATTCTTGACATTGTTTCGATATTTAATTTTATAGTTGTAAGCTGATAGTATCAACGCCCATCTTTGCAATCTAGTGGCTGAAAGTGTTGGAATATTTATTTTTTTTACAAAAAATTCTATGTATTATTTACGCATCCATGATTATTTCAAATTGCTGCCCACAGAGAAACTTGTGGAACTTCTGTATGCCAAATACCACTGCCAATCCTTCTCGTTCATATTGAGAATAATTATTCTGTGCTTATGTAAAAGTAGCACTTGCAAAGGCTATAGGTTTTTCATCATTATCAATGACATGGCACAATACAGCACCAACCTCATATTGTGATGCGTCTGTTACGACTCGTAAAGGTAAGCCCAGATTGTAATGACCTAACAAGTTATGGTTGATTATAATTTCTTTGCTTTTCTCAAAATCTTCTTCCCATCGCTTTGTCTATTCAAATTTCCCATTCTTTGACAAAAATTGTCCAATGGTTGAGAGAGATTTGATGACATTGGAATAAATATAGCATAAAAGTTGAGTAATCCCAAGTAGGATTTTAGCTGTGTGACATCCTTGGGAGCTGGACATGTATGAATTGCCTCTATTTTCTTTTTTTTAGGTTTTATTCCTTCAGAACAAAGCGTAAATTCAAGATACTCTATTTAAGTCTTAAAGAACTCAGGTTTAATACAATTTATCTTAATATGATGATCATTAAGACGTTTCATGACCACTTGTAGTTTAGTAACATATTGTTGTTCTATTTCACCACTGATAAGAACATCATCGATATAACACACCCCGTCATCAATTCCTTGCAATATTCTGTACATTACACTTTGAAAAATACTTGGACAACTCGGTATTCTATACAACATTCGATGACACTTGAATAAACCGAGTTCAGTATTTATAACCATCACTTCTTCTGATTCTGGGCTCATTTCTAATTGTAATTATGCTCCTATTAACTCTATTACACAAAACACTATCTCTGTGAGTTTGGAAAAATATGTCTTGAATCTTAGGTAATGGGTACTGGTCAATCTTTATAGCTGGATTTACAGTTGTTTGGAAATCGGCACACAATCGTACAGATCCTCCTTTCTTTAGTACAATAACTAAAGGCCCATTGTGGATTATGGATATGTGTGATGATTTCTTTTTCTTGGCATTTTTGGAGTTCTTCTTTTACTTTTTACTTTAATTTATAAGGAACATCATATAGTTTTTTTAAATATATGTATTGCATCTTGTTTTAGAATTAAATTTGCTTGAAATCCCCAAATTTTGTCACCATTTTGGTTAAAACCATGTCGATATTTACTTGAGAGTTGTTCTTCAAAGCTTGAGAATTCAACCGATTTCAGTTCAAGCACTTTCCCTCAATTTGATTAAAGCTTATCCAGCCACTCTCTTCCCAATAAAGTCACTGTTCTTGAATTCCATACTAACATTGGTAATTCATAATTGTCATTATTAAGTTTCACACACGCTTTAATTATTTCATTTATTTCCAGCGCATCTCCGCTAACAGTTTTGAGAACTAAGTTAGTTGATTGCAATGGAACATGCTTGAAATGTTTCTTGTATATTCCTTTAATGATAATGGATTCTACAGCACCAGTGTCAACTTCCATGTTAAACGGCACATCTTCTACTAACAATTGAACCATATGTCTGCCTTTTGACTGTATTTCGGCTATGTTGTTGATATTCAGATTCCCAACCATATCTTCTAAATAACTAGGTTCAGTCTCAGTTTCTGAAGGAACCTCATTTGATGCTTGATCAAATTGTCTCACGTTAAATGGTTTTTTTATCTTTTTTCCTACATCGACAAGTCTTACTACTGTGTCCTTTCTTATTGTATGTGTAACATCACCACTTCCTAGCTGGGCATTCATTATAGCGATGAGCTATTCCACAATTTTTGCGCAAAGAACTGACATTTTTACAACGTTTTTATCTATGACGAAACTCTTTTTGTTTTACCGCACTAACAGGTATCACCGGACGAGGCATTTTAGTTTGATTATCAGCTAATTCCATGCCTCTTGCAGTTTTAACTGCTTGCTTAAAGTCCAAAGTCCTCAGACAAAAATCGCATTTTAATAGGTACAGATTTAACACTCCATACAAACCGATCACATAAAGCATTGTTCAGGAATTGTCCGTAATTACATGTTTTTATAGCTTTTTAATTCTACCACATAGGCACTGATAGAGTCATTTTCCTTTTGATCCCGTTTATTAAATAGAAATCATTCCGCAATAATGTTATACTTTGATCCATAATGTGTGTGCTAAGGCACCACTAACTGATCGTAATCTTTGGTAGCTGGAAGTAATGGAAACTGTATGTTTTTCAAAATGCCGTCCAATCATGACTATTAACATGGCCACTTGCATATTGTCTCCAACAACATTCACAATGAAAAACTGCTGAAGGCACTCCATATATGCTTCAAACTGTTCTATTTCGGGATTATATTCAGTCATTTTACCGATTAAAACTATGTTGGGTGGTTTAATTTACTTTCAGCCCCAATACAAAAATTGTCACGATACCGTATCATAGAAAATACTGCACACAGCTGAACTTGTGACTCAACACACAATTGGTCTTTGTCACTGACTTTTTCTATGAAAACTTATACGACTGACGCAAACGATACCTATTTCTGAAACATAGCACACATACATTACGATTTCACACGACAAGAACAAACAGATTGTTTCCTTTTCTTACTCACGAATTACTGCTATTTACTTTGATTATCTATATTAAGAAACATCCTCGTCACCAATTTATTCACTGTTTCACACTGAAACTGGGTTCTGAGAGTAACCACTAAATAATCAATTAACAAATGTGGACACCAAAACGTTAGTCATTGTCTTACTGACCCTGACCCATACTGCCAAAATCTAAAACATTATGATACTGCGCAGTTAATGATACATATACATGATAGTAATTGTATCTCTCTCCAGGTAACTTCTAGCTTATGTCTATGAAAAGATCAATTATGTTTTCACCCACAGCACTGTAAACCTCTTGATAATATATAAGAAAGCGTAGCGGGAAAATAATTCAAGAAGTTTACCTGGCAATGAAAAGGTTTTTTTTTTTATTAAAAACGACCAAAAATGAATATACATAATGAAAACATAAATACAATGGAATCACGTGAAGCGCTTATCATCCCAGATATCGAAATAACTACATTTAGAGAAAGGATGTTATTGACTTTACAATACATATACAATTGATAAATAATTTTATTAATCAAGCTGGTTGTCAGTACAAGTGCGTTCGACATAGGAACGTGATGAATACAATCATAAATCCCAAGGTACAAATAAAACCATGGAAGTATATGGTTCAAACTTTGTACATCCCGCGCATTTAGAGTGAACAGCAATTAACATAATTATATAGCTCGGTAAATATATATATCTTTCGCATAGAAACTAAGTTTAAGGTCCATTTAACTCGCGCATTAAGTGCAAAATGCAAAAACATAATTATAACTCTTAACAAACATATTAACATTAGAACCATTAACTCGATGTTAAATATATATGCGCCTTAAGGCAAATGAAATAAACATAGTGTTGACCGGCAACAATAAAAATGTACTTATCTTTGGACCAAGTCCGAAGACTAAGATATAAGTGCCCTGTGCACAACATTAGGAAAGTTAACTAAATAATTCCACATGCAATACAATAAGTTAACGATACCAAAGAATGGACGGGTGGTAAACCCGAGACTCAAGGTAGCCATAGAGTGGCCTGAATATATACATATCAATTAAAGTATAATGGTAAAGAATTATAGAATGTAATCTCACATAAGGAGGCAGAAAGGCGCCCGCATTTTCAATGAACCGCGTAAAAAAGCAACACATTACAAAGAATTTAAATACAAAACAATAATTTTGACAGAATAACCCCCCATTACGCCGAAAATTAATTTTTGTTACTAAATAATAGATCCCGGCCTTAAGTCGTCGCCCTCACCTTGGTCAGTCGGTGGTACAATGAGTGACCATTGTAAACAAGCGTCCCAATATATACCCATAATTGTATTCACTGAAATAAGGGACAAGGAAAGGAGGAGGTAGGAGGAAAGAACATAAACACAACAAGAAAAGAAGGAACTGGTAGCTCGTAGAAATATCTAGAAGGCTCTAGTGGTGGAACTTGCGATTCTACGCGGCCACGTGGAACCTCAGTCTTTTGTTTCCAGCTGGGCGTGGATTGATTCCCGAGCAGTCAGCCGAATGAAAGCTCCGCTCCACTTAGTCAGTTGAGTAGTGTGTCCGAGAATGGAGGTCAGTAACCGTGCTCTAGTCCTGGAGTTCATTAGGGGGGGAGGGGGTTTGTTTAGTGTTGCTCCATTTGAATTAGCTTGAACTAGTAACTAGTTACAGCATAGGTACGCAGCGAATGGCATCCGTTTCATATTACCTGGTTTACCTTTGACAGGGTTGTAGGGGACTCAAATCCTAGTCGAGTGATTTGAGCTGTTTTTTATTAACTTATTTACAACCCTGCCATCACTTAAATAATGTGCACTTCCTCTAAGATTCCACTACGTTCACCCCTACCTCATTTGTGTAAAAATGTGAATACACCAAACCGATAGTAAGATGATGTGCGTGTAAAAAATTACCTTTTTTAAAAGTGTTTTGTGAACTAATATGTAAATAGGTCGGTTGTAGATAAAAGAAGCATTTATGCACTAATATTAATAAAATATGCAGAATTTTGTGTCAACCATAGAGACAAACACAGGTTCAAGCGACAGTCCTAACCATATAATTTAATCCAAGAAACAGAACGTACATTCCTGACAAAATCGTAGGATAAATTCTTTATACGATCACAAGACCTTATTATTATTATTTAATCATATAAAAACATAATAGTATCTGATTCCTTAGCTTGGTTGGTAGTGGGTCTTCCTAGTGAACTCAGGATTCCCAGTATGGCCGAAAATTTTTTCATTGGTGAAATGTGGGCTTACTCTTACACATTAATGACTTAATGGCTGGGGACTGGATGTTGTGTTTGTCCTAGTCTTATATTAAATTATAAGGCATATAAAGCTATGACAAGCCAATCAATCCGGTAGTGGAAAATTTATAGCTAACCTGGTGGGAATATAAAAACCTGCTGAGAGGAATCTGCAGGACGCCTCCTGAAGACATAGCTCTTGGAGGACACAAAGGAAGACGAAGATGACCACCACAAGGTGACGAGACAACTAGCTACATATGTATACAGAAATGACACAGAAGTAATGCACATCCAGTAACCCAGGAAGAGGTAAGATGGGTAACAGGTACCATGAAAAAGAATAAAGCTCCTGGACTAAATGGTATTAAGGTTGAGGTGCTTCAACAAACAGTAAATCAGATCACACCATATGTCGTCCAGCTCATTAATTAATGCATGGAACAAGGCAGAATACCAAATACCTGAGAAAAGAGTGAGAAAGGCATTCTGAGGAATGTAAAGAACAACGACCCTATTCTTTCTAAGTAGTACAATACCTTATGCCTAATAAACGCATGCGGGAAGTTACAAGAAAACTTACTGTACGCAATAATTTTTAAAAAATATTGTAATGCATTTGAGACAGTGAGGATTTAGGAAGGGAATGTCGATAGAAGATGAGATATTTAGGGTCATGGATAATGTAGACAAGTCGCGAATATAATATGTGGTTGGAATATTCGTAGACATCTCCGGTACTTTTGATCACCTGTGGTGGCTGGCACTGTTCAGCAGACTTCGGGTCATTAGATGCCCAAATAAATTATACAGAAGATTCAAAGACTATTTCAAGAACAAATATTCCAATTTGAGATGACCGGGAATATCCATAAGCTAGAAACTGACAAAGGATATTCCCACTGCTCATTGTGTGGACTGGTATTCTGGAACGTAGGCCTTGAGCCTGGGTTGCTGGAGATGAAGTCTCTTCCTGGAACAGTGGGAATAGTGTCTTTCACAGATGATCAACTTATAATAGTAGAAGGTGATTATTTATTTTTAGTACATAATCTTTAACTCAAAGTAGGGGTAAGGTGTCAGACTTCTATGCTGGCGGCCGGGGTTCAATCCTCGGTCCCGGCACAGATTTATCTGATTACCAAACCCTTCCTTCACCTCTGACAAGACATCTTGTGAATGTGAGGTATGCCAGGTCTCCACCATGGTTCGGATTCCACGTTAAACTGTAGGTCCTCCATTTCATCTCACAATCACCCTACCATTACACATTAGCGTAAGTGCGTATAACCCGAACGGGTAGTAAGACGCGGTGCTAATAATAATAATAATAATAATAATAATAATAATTAACTCAAAGCCTAGTAATTACTGTATTTCCAGATCTATTTACTATTTTATTTACTAATACTCCCTTATATATTGTTATTCTATTCCGTTTATTTTTAGTTCTACATAGGATTAATCCTCCTTAACACTAATTAAAATATACTAATAAAACTGGTTTGAAATTACCTAAAACTAAGCGTATAGCACGAATGGGTGGCAAGATATTGTGCTAAATAAAAAATAAAATACAAAATTAGTGCAGTTTCCTGAATTTATACGGGACGATGTCCAACGATTCCTGGTTGACCTACGGAGTGATTTTAATGATGAAACTCTGCTCCCATAGGCCGAACTGTTTAACTGCTAAGCATCCATCCTTCACGACAATTCATGCCTTGGTCATCCACCAGTGCACCAGTTAAAAGTGCTTAGAGGTCATAGGTATCCTTAAAAGAGTCAGTTATCTTTCAAATGCTTGTATCAACGTTGGTATGAATTTGACTTCCATCATATCGGAGCTGGAATTTTGATCATCAGAGTAATTTCTGTCTCTGGAATCCCAGAGGATGACCATTGTCTTAGGAAAGCCTTTACAGGAAAGCTAGATAAAGTAAGAATCAAGGTTATTTCAGCATCTCTCAGCGTATTAAACTAAGTCCTTGCTAGTTTGTGACTTTCAGATCTTCCCACTGCCCTCCTTGGAGTCTACGTGTTGTTGGGCCTCTTAATCATTGTCCTCGTCTGTGTTGTTGTCCTTGTCTTCTCTAACATCTCTTATTCTACTGTACTATCTTTGTATTTCTTCCTTTAGCCTGTAAAGTAGTCCACGTTAATTGAGCGAGATTTTTTGTTGCAACCTCATAAAGGAATTTCCAAAGGAAGCTCTCACGTAGAATGTTGTAGTCACGCGGTGTTTTAATTATGACTTGTTGCTGGTTCCTCAAATGTTGGGTGTTTTAACACATTCCCAAACAACGTGCTCAGCTGTTGAATCCTATCCCCAGTCACAATTATCGTCTCTGTCAGTACAGCGAAATGGAAAAGCATCCTTGAGTAGGTTGCAGGGATTTGAGCCTCAGACGTTCCTCTACACACGGAAACATGTCAAAGGCTCACCTATAATGTTTACGCCTTACCCAATTGGCATGCAACTATTCTTGCAGGCTTCTTCTTAAACCCAACAATGTCATCACTTCAATACTCACAAAAGTGTCTACAAGGCGGAGGTTACGTTTATTCAGTCAGTACATTGCACTTCTCCATCTTACTCCAGGTCAAGTTGCCTATACCCAGTTTTACAATCAGTACGTTAGTGGATGCCATCGATATGTGCCTCAGAGCCTCAGAAGTATACCCCTCTGAAATATCCTTAGGATTTTTGATGGTAGGGTGCTCTTCAAATGGTGTCCCTACACGCTTGGCTCTACCCGTATCTCACGATAGAGACAAGTAAAGCATATATACCTCATGATGATGGTGCATCTAAACCTGGTAGTGCCTGGCTGAACTTAGTTCCTAACTTAAACCTTGTTTAACCTTCAACCTCTATTATCAGATTGTCTGCGAATACTACCAATCTCACTGTTCCCAGGAGTGCCTCTATTTATAGTAACCCAGGCTCTATTCCAACATTCTAGAACACGGGCCCACTTGGGGCAGCCCTTGATCAATGTCTTGATTAAGGAAATTCCTAGACGCATCAGTGTGGCACACCTGTCATTTTAATCCCCCCAGAAGCTTTATACAGTTCACACGGACGTCTAATTTTCTTTAGAATTTCGAACAGATCAGGTCACCATGGGCTGTCGAACAAACCCAAGATATCAACGAATATCTCAACCATGTACTTAGTATTTTTTTTGCACCTCGTCTCACAACCAGTTTTGGTTATAAATTTATGTATTAATTAAGCTATTGGTTTTGGGATTAGGAAGGTTATATTCAGAGAAATGTGTACGGACAGTTGCATGGTGGGAGAGTGGAAAACCATTTTGGAACTAGACCCTTTTGATATTTGAACCTCAAGCGCCCCGTCATCAGCAGTCTAGTCTACTCTGGGACACTTAGATATTAAGTTGTATATTAGGCTCATAGCCATTACTATTGCTTCTTCTGTTGAGCTTTCTCAACCGAGGCCGTACTAGCTCGTGGTGTTTCTGTAGTCTTACAAAAAGGATTTTTCTTGTAGCTTCCTACGGGTGTTTAGCAAACGTATAGGTCTATATTACTTAGGTAGTAAGATATTTACCTCTCTTTTGCTTATAATGACTAACTCACTCTGTTTGAAGACATTCAGTACTCTGCCTTTTACCAGGCATTCATTCAGAAATTGGGTGATGTACAGTTTGCTACTCACCTAGACTTTGATATTGTCTGGTCCATATACATTGTTTTTCTTCATTGAAGCTATGAACCTCTTGACCTACTAGTTTGTTACTGGATTCACATCAGTCTCGTTATTAATTAAATCAGTCATCAGTCAGTCTTCTGATGGATTTATGTTGGTTGTATTTGTCCTCTAAAGCATCATTAGGGAGCGATACCTTCAGGAGAAGATTCTATGTTTCTTCTCAGTTAGTATTCGTCGTTTTGTCTGGTCACTGTAGTGCCTTAATAAAGGCTGGGGGCCTTGGTTTACCTCGGAAGCACCATGATCTCTCTTAGTTTGTTCCAGTCTACTTTGGCTATGCTATATTGATGTTGTGCTTCTCGTACATTTGCCATATTCTCATCCCTACGTGGTTAAATCGAAACGTATGAGGTTGTGGTCCCTACTGGTAACACACTTGATGATACTCCATTCTTTTACCATGTTGACGGCTGCGATGTTGCATAGGATTACATCTATATTGCTTTATGCTCACGCTCTTCGTTTATATGTAGCTGGGTTACTAGTGCCCTTAAGAATTTCTATCCACATTGCATTTATTACCTCTTTTGTGGTTTCCCTTTCTCTTCTGTTTTTGAACTAAGCCACATGGGTGACTTAGCATTAACATTGGCAGCGTATATTTATGGAACTCCTGGATTTACACTGTCAATCTCTTTCCGTTTCTCCAGGTATGGTTCTATTTCATCCCTTTGTTTAAAGTAGATATTTGTCAATATTTTTTTGATTTTCGTTGTTGTTATATATCTGCTAGACACAATAACATCCCTGTACGGTTTGATCACAATTGTTATAATCCTCGTAGTATCTGGCATGTATGAAATCTTTTCATTCTTGCTATGTGATTCCTGCATGCACATGACATTTAATTCCATCTCCCCGTTGAGCATTCGTATCTAGGGAATTACTACCACACTTCTCATCCCATTCAGCTGTTCTACGCTGGCATTTCTATGATATTCATTTTTCCTATCACGGGTGGTAAGTGTGTACGTGGTTTTTAGGCTACTTCTCCTTAGTGTCGAATGTAGTGTGTCCTTTAGCTCTAAGTAACTTATCTCAGAGCGGTTCTTCGTTCTATACCTCCTTCTTATGCTTGAACACTTCATTCAATTTGATACGTAGGCTAACCGGGCATGTTGTTATGTTTACTGATATTATGAGTATTTTGATATAGTTCTATGGGTGTTGGAAACGTTATTTTACCTCCTATTTTGTGCCCTATCCTCGCGTGATGTCATATGACCCGTTGCAAATGTTGTTGTTCCTAGAGCTTTGATAGCTGGAGTACCTCTTTCAAGTCAGGGTGTGTTGGTGCTAATTTGATAGAAACCCTGTTCTATGTTTCTTCTCCTTCAGTCACTAGCTCCACTCTATTAGTGACTGGTTCAACTAGAGTAACTGGTGCTGCACCATCTTCTTGGCCACTGCCTAAGGAGTCCACGCTTCCTACCATCATTACTTTAACCTTTTATTCAGAATGTTATTTTCTGTACAGTCTTCTCGGCTTTGGATCTATCCTCTTTAGTAATATATGATACCACCCGCTCTTCCCCCTCCTGTTTATCAGCTTGAGCTGCAGTCGACACAAGCAGGCTTTTATTCTTGGCTCTGTAAGTAGCATCCCCCTCCTGGTTCTTCCTAGGTTTGGATGGTGGTTTCTTCTTTCCCTCGCCTTTTATTTCTGTCTTCAGCTTACGGTTTTTAATTTTAGTCATGTCCCTCTTAATTCCTAATAGTATTCGTCTCATACTGTCAGTCATGTCACGTTCTGTGTTAGTTATTTCAGTCCGTTCCATAGTTAGTTTTATGCATCTCTCGATTTAATAGTATTTGGTGCGTGGAGCTCTCCCGGGTTTTTAGCTTTTTACATAACTCATTTTTGTGCTTGGTGCAAGATACACACACCACCATTTTAGCTGTAAAGGATTTTACCTCGTGTCCCTCTTCACCACACCACACCACATTCTACTTGGGATGGAACCTGCTAATATATCTCAGGTCCATGCTCCTGTGAAACTGGGTGGCCAAGACTTAGTCCTTGATAGAGACCGAGAAGATCCTGATGTACATACTATCTCTAAATAGGAGATTTCTTACTTTGCGGGAATACTAAGCTACATGATTATTTACCACTCTGTCTTTGATATAGATTCTGAATTTTAAGATTAATTTACCATAGTATTATTCTTTTTTTTTACTACTCACAAGGTCTTTCTGATATACATCTTCCTTTATTTCCTCATTTGACATTCCAATTGGAAGGTCAACTAGTATAACAAAGAGCCCATCTTTTTCTTGGCATTTCACATTTAAGATCATCTTTTATCTCCTTCTGCATCATGATCTTCTCACCATCCCTCAATTAATCAGTCTCTATTATTACCAATTTTCCAGCTATTCTTAAAGTTTTGATTTTAATGTTCTCTTTCGTCGGGTCCACTATGGTAATCAAGGGTGGTTTTGTTTCCTTCGCGTCTTTAATTGTTTTGGTGAAATTAATACGGTTCTGGTGGTCCGTTATTGTGCCTTCTGTATCTGCTGCACTGCCAGCAACTGCTTTGGAGCAGAGACTGCCTTTTCCGGTAATTGACTTTTTTTTTGTAACGTACTTATTTGAGAATGATCTGTTTTGTTCTTCTTATTTTTAAAACTATATATATATCTATCTATCTATATATATATATAATTAATAAAAATATCATTTAGCTGTGTAGGCCACAACCCTACGTCAACATATTTAGCAAGGAACTCTGCATTTTCTAAAGTCTCTTCTGTCTCGTGAACACCATCTTCTTGCAATACAGTAACAGACTTCAGAGAGCTGGTTATCTTCTAGGTCTTGTATATTTTTGTCTGGTACTGAATGTCCGTCAACGTCAACATTGTTTTTAGAGGTTCCCAGTTGTGATTTTAGTTCTAGTAATTCTTCATTATTGTTATATACAATTTCCTTTGCGTTGCCTTAAAAGGCGGAAGTCATTTTTGATGGTGTCTGAATTCTCTTAAAGGGTACAAGTCCCGTTGCCATGGAAACATCATTTTCATAAATTGCCACCAGGCAGCTCTAAGTGTACTGTGCTGTCTGAAATGTCTTATGTCCCTATTCACTTTAGGCAGACTTTAGGGCGTCGGAAAGTGTTTTAAGTTTTATACGTGTTTTATTAAGTGGAAAATTTTCACTTTAAAACTAAGTGTATACCTCTATACATGTATATACATGTAGAACATAGTTTTATAACGATTCCACTAAAGACTAAACGGTTTTACGGTTTCACCAATATTTAACTTAGTCTGAACGTCTGATTGGCCCTATTTCACCTGCCATGATAACCACCTTAAGGTGTGCAAGTAAAGTGCACAAGTACAGACTATTCAGACACAGCCTATTTTAATTGTCATTGTCAAGTAGAAGTAGGCAAGCCTATAGCTTACGATGCTTACTAGTACCTAACACTTACTTGAAAGAAAACTCGGTATCCATTTATTTTTATTATGGCTCATTTTGTGTAAATGCAAAAAAATAAAATATACGTGTCAACAAAAGATTTTCTAAGAATGATTTAACTTATATTTATTTAGTATTTATTAAACTTACCTGTGAATAAACAAAGCACCCGAACAGTACATTTCACCGAACGAATGACTATTTAAAATTCAACTATACTGTACTTTACCTAACTTCAAAAGTCAACCTGTGAGAGCTACGCTAAGCTAGCATGCTTGGGAGCTTTAGAGGATCTAGACTTGTACACCCATTCCAACGTTGCAGCATTATCTGCATGATTGACAAATTACAAAGTATATTTTATTCTGAAAGTTTAAAAATGACTCCTGGACACGGGAATCAAACCTGGGACCTTCGGCTTAGTTCGCCAATGCTCTTACCACTGAGATATCCAGGATTCGTCCCATGTTCATGGTCATTCTTCACTCATAGTTTTAAGGCAGAGTCTTTGATGGACGTGTGGAATCAAAGACTCTGCCTTAAAAATATGAGTGAAGAATGACCATGGGCACGGGACGAATCCTGGATAGCTCAGTGGTAAGAGCATTGGCATACTAGGCCGAAGGTACCGGTTTCGATTCCCATGTCCATCTGTCATTTTTCAATTTTCAGAATATGATATCTAGGTGGTGTTATCCTCACTAAAATGTATTGATGATAGCTTCGGCTAACTGATTCATTAAAGTATATTTTGATTTTACCAACTACCGACAGAGACAATACTATCGTCATGATATAAGGCAGAGCTATATTTACTATTTACTGTCATTTAAAATATTTATATTTGATATTTTATTCAAATCCAATAGTGTTGCAAGCCATTTAAACTTTTTCTCGGCACGAAAATTTTTTGTTTGGTTAATTTTTTGAAAAGTTTTTAGTTAAAAATATTTAACGTGAAGGGGGCCCTTTGATTCACTGGAGCCCTGGGCTGCAGCTCATAAAGACCATGCCTAGATCCACCCCTGCCTTAATGGTGCGTTTAGAGAACATAAATTTATGACTAAACCAAGATAATAACATATTTTTAATAAAAAAAAACACCTTTAAAAAGAGTTAACAAGAAAAAGATTGAAATAACTCAATTATTCCCAAATTAAAGGCTCGTTATATTAAAATCTTGTTTTCTGAATTATGAAAATATTGCTTGGACACTACAATATCACACCAGAATTTGTCATTTAGTAATACTTCTGCCGAATTTTATTATTATAAGTTGTATACGATTATTTTAAAACACTGACTAGCCTAGTTTGATATAAGTATACAGCATTTATATATGAGCACAGTACAGCAGTGAATATATTACTGATAAATAAATTGCCGTAAAGTAAATTACATTTCAGAAACGTCAATATCAATTCCAAACCAACGTTTGAATTATTATTATTTTTTCACAAAACTTTATTTTCTTTTTCATCATTTTTAGCATATTTATATTTATGTATTTATTTTGTTCCTTGTTGGAAGAGAATTTTCATTTCGCCTCTTTTTTACATGAAGTACTTATTATTATTATTTTTTCTTTCTATTTTCCTGCTCAAACTTTAAAATGAGCCCAAGCTCCATCTTATTGGAAACTTTTTTTTTCTCTCTTCACTTTGTATTTTGCCTTTTCTTCTCTTTCTCTGCATATGTAAGAAGTTTTCAATTTTTTTCTTTCTTACTATTTTATGTTTAGATTGTCTGTATAAGCACGTGATTATTAAAAATAGGTCCTTTATGTTTCCTATTAAAATACGGTTTGGTAAAGACTTTTCAATCAAGAGAAAAAATTCGCTTCTTTGAATCTTTTATAAATTCAAATAGAATGTTTCATAATTCATAACCTTTAAAAGCATTTTGTATAGTATTTGCATTATACTTTATGCATTAATGTTCTTAGTTCCTATAATTGACAAAAGATTGCTTTTGAAATTTGGTGTTGGATTTTTAACTAATAATATCAGATTGAAATAGAAACATTCGACAGAGAATTCACAAGACCCAAGCATCTCTCACAAAATCACCCACAAAACATCTGGAAAACTTACCTTACCAAATCCAAATAGAACAAATATTTACACCTACCCCTAAGACTAATTATACATAGCTCCCTATCGAAATTTAACACAATTCAAGAAAAAAAATTAATATAAGGAATTTAACGTGCAATTTTTAAACCGTGTAATTTTATCAATACACGACATGTAAACAAGTTTAAATATAGAACAGACACAACACCCAGTCCTCCAGCCATTGTATCACAATTGTAAAACGGGAAACTTATATTTAATTAATAATAGAGTTTTCGGAATATTGGGAATTGAGCACGGGACCCCTAACTCAATAAACATACACGTTACCAAATAAGCTAAAGTGTAGGATGAATTGCTAATAACCTACTTAATCTGTAATTTCTCTCATAGTATATACTGTACGTATCAGCCTCACACCGCGAGAATAATGATCTGCGACTGAGACCTGTAACTCGCAAAGGAAAATCAGCCTAATCACTCCTAGCTTAATATCAAGTTTAAGATGTTTAGTCTAAGGGTGATTTATTAAAATATAAAATTCATTTATGTGTATCTTTTATAGCTTTTTTTTTGTTTTTTAAATACAGTGTTTTGAAACATGCACATTTTTTTCATCGCTTCTCATTACTTAGATTATACACATTTTTTGTATTAATAACGATATTGTGTTAGGTATGTGAAGGTTGATTTTAGAGGAAGTTCACCCACGTTTGAGTAGAGCTAAAGTGGAAAACCACCCTTAGTACACTCGAGTGGGCTTATAGCTCGCATATCCCCTTTATCGGCAGGCCAATATATTGTAAAAAAGATGCCTAAAGGCTTAGGCCACCAAAGTGGGCCATGAACATTTTAATTACTCTGCTAATGTAAGGATATATATAATATAGTTTACATAACTACATCTACATATAATCGACCTATTGTCTAGACGTGTATTATATGCTATGAATTACTATTATACAATCATCTAATTTTATTACTTTGCATTTTATTTTACACTACTACCAGAATTGGCTCCCTAAAACTAATCTAAATCTAAACCAATTCTAGCCTAGCTACCTTAAAACTAATACAGTTTACTGCGTTTACGCGTGGGGATGGTATATGCTATTCTTGTGATTTGGAATGTTCGTTTGTGATGTGGTGATGCTGCTCTTGGCTGAAATGAGTGGCTACGCAAATTCCATCCTCTCAAGCCATAAGGTGATCGGGGTCGCCCGAACGGTACCCACCTTGGATAAATTTGTTGCCAAATGTCAACGGTCAATTCCGCCATCTCGTCGTTTGCGTCCCTGTATTTTTCTATTTCGTTGTCTTCCTACCGGAATGTTTGGCATAGTCCAGGGCCTTAGTTCGGATACTCGTGGTGTAGTTCTAGAATTCTAGATCAATCCCGTTCATTGGTAGACATGCTCAGGAAAGGATGTTTGCCTATCCATTTTTTGCTCCCTCGTCTGTCATTTGTTTTTCTTACGTTATTTTATGTATGTTCTACGTTATGTCTTCCTATTTTCTTAATTGTCTATATCATATTACTTCTAATCTTGATTATTGTCCGAGTCATTGTCTTTCATTTGTTTATTTCTATTTTGTCATCTCTTTCATTTTTGTCTTTTCATTTTGGCTATAATTATGTTAGTGTAATCTTATTTTACTTTTAAAAATATTGCGGTTGAAGCCAGGTAGAGTCTCCTGATTCAGTCCTGATTCTCATACCTGGCAAAAAAAAAATCTGTCAATTCTCCTTTTCTTGGGCTATTTAGGGGGAGTTTGTGCGTTTTTGTTTAATTTTATTCTAAAGATAAATGATACCATTGCAAAATAAATTTTTCCCACACATTTTTTGAAACATCTATCATAGGAATTTACTTTGTCCAAATAATCTTACATATGAATTTTTTCAAAATTTTGAAGAATATTTTTCTAGTGTAGCTTGATTCTGTTGCCATCCCCACGTCTTGTTTCATGGCCGTAATTGACATTTTCAACCCTGTATGGAAGACATATTTTAAAAATCGTTACATTTGTTATAATAATACTTAAATCGACATGGATAAAAACCATATACTTTTGATTTAACTATACAATAGTTCACAATGTATTCCTTTATGTATATTTGGAAAAGCTTACATTATTATTTAGATTTATAAAGTTAAAGTAAGGACAGACTTCCCGTAAAATAATCTCTATCTAGGACAATTTTTTAAGATTCATATTCATATTTGAGTCCAAAATCTAAAATTACTATAATATAAAACGATGATTAGTTCTAAAAAACATAATGGTATTATTCTTATATTATTAGTTGTGTATTATTTAAGATAATAACGTGCACTAAATCTTTAATATAGCACTTGTTTATACCTTGCAGAATCTCTATAATTATTTCTTTTTAACTCTCACATAACATCAATCCACTGGAACCCGATTCGGTGGCGTAGTTGGATAACGCGTGAGTTTCGTGTTGAGCTAGACTGATGAGGACGAGGAGATCTAGGTTATAATCTCGGTCGGGTGAACTGGGTGTGGCTTTTAATAAATATTTTTCACTCTCCATCCATGCAAATGTGGGTTCACTTCCTCTAAATTCAACCTTACCAATTTCTAATATATTTGCGTAAATAGTACTTAAGCGTGTATACAAAATGGGTAGTAAGATGGGGTGCTAATTAAATGAATAAAAAATGTCCACTGGATCTCTTCTATCACACGCAGAATATCATAACGGCAGGCATATGTTGTCAGGAAATAGAATAATGTGTTTCCTTACAATGTAGTAGTAATTTCCTTGAATGATTATTATTTATATTTGTATCATTGTTAGACCGCATTTGTGGCCAGAGCTACTAGCTACATAACTAGAAGTGCCGGGTTCGATCCCAGTTGCTTCCAGTTTTTTTTTTAAGCATTGGGTCTTGAATAGGGTCAAACTCAGCTTCTTGAGAACAAATCAGAAGCCATTTGCATAAATAAGTAGCATCTCCGGTCTAAAAAACTTAGATTAATGGCAGGAAGTTTCGTTGTACTGACCACATGACACCCTGTATCTTCAAATGTTGGCACCATCATTGATAACGGCTGCGGTCGCTCGGTTGGTATGACTCACTTACGAGCTCATGCCATAGAGTTTTCTTAAATTACAATGCTACTTACTTACTCTTATTCTATAGCATTAGCAGTGGCGTGTCGTGGAACGTTGACAGGGTAGACAGAGCTTGTTAAAACTGAGGAATGTGATATGTGCTCACCCACTCAATTCCAATTTGACCAATCTCACATGGGAAGGTATGTTCGTCGATACCCTTCCAATGAGTGTTATACTGAGCTGTGAGAACAATTCACAGGTACAGTTTAAGATAACTCGGCTTACCCCAACATTCCACGACACGTCACAGGCCACTAGGAAATAGAAAGTCCATTGCAACACTTATCCACCACCTATCCCTACATATAACTAGTACATAATATGAGAATGATTGTGATTTTATATATTACCATTTATTTTGATTTGGGCTGTTTCCTGATGAGTGGTTTTATGAAATCTCTAATTTTTCAAAAATGGCTCCATGATTTAGTTTAAAATCAATATATAAAATGTTTTGGACATACTAAATAAAACAATTTCAAGTTATTTGGTTCTTGAGTAAAAATTATTTCAAGGGTTGTTTACATATGAGGAAATATTAAAAAGTAAATTGATTTAAAAATAACTTATGCGATTTTATTAAACCAACTTAGGAATATTTTTCAAATGGCTCTTGCGATTTAGTTTAAAATGGTTATCTGGTAAGTTTTTTTTACAATATAAATAATTTGATATATTTGGTTTTACTAACAAAATATATTTTATAGTAGTTTACTAAGACATTTTTGAAAAAAAAGTTGAAATATTTACAAAAATTTTGTTCAAAATTTATATATCTGTTATATCTTACATGTTAAATAACAATGTAGGTTTTTATTAAAGTAAATAATTTTTAAAATAGTTGAATTATTATACATTTTAGAAAATTTTAAATATTTTGAAAATGACCAAGAAAATGTAATTGAAGATTGATTTCTGTGAACTGTTTTTCACGGTAAATAAATATTTAGTTTTATTTCTATAAATTAAAAATATTTTGGAGGGGGATTAAAAATATATGATTTAAAAAAAATTGGTAAACTATTTTAACAGGTTTATTTAAAATTATTGAGTGTTGATTAAAATTTAACAATATTATGTTTTATTTTTTTGGAATACTTACTTGAGGGTAGTTTACTGGAATCCTATTACTGAAAATTATCATTCAAGCTATAATTCACTATATAAAGAATAGTACAGTGCACCATACTGATTTTATCACACTTTTATCGTAAAATATACATTTACTAAAAATTCGTAGGATTTGTAAACCGAAATAATAGGAATATACATTGATGTAGAAATACTACACAAAAGTAATAAATGAAATAATACACTTTTAATTACTCTATAGCATTAGGAACAAGAAAATTGTTCCAGAAAAATTTAGAAAAGAGAAACCTCTCTGTCCACTGAAGAGCATAGGAATCAAGTCTTTTTCAAAGACCTGAATTAAAAATAATTTATATTTTGTATCTCAAATTAGTTGCGGATAAATGATGAAAATTGTCAAATTATCCTTATGTAAGGTACCCTCAAAGTCGTTTTCATGAGAAAATGAGGATTGCCATCTTGCTTATAGTGATAAACAGAGTAAAGATATAAAATTTAATCAAATTCGTTATAGCTAATCTCTAGAAAATAGGTCTTATATCTTTTTGCTCTTCAGTAAAACTACCCTTCAATTTAGGGCTAGTATTCCAAACAAACCTCGGGGGTGGGGCGGCTTATGAAAGCCACAGATACAAAATTTTAGTCCAATTGGTAAAATAGTTTCGGCTTTACCCTGAGGTACAGACAGATGGCATTGAGAATACCACTTTTTTGTTTTCAGGAGGTCATGAAACGTTGGCATTGGCGATCACAAAACTTTCTCTCCGAGGTGTCGAGATAAGGTAAAAATAGGGATTACTAAATAATCACTTTTAAATTACAAAAATTGATTTTTCAGTGTTACATAATATCTACAAAGTGTTCTTGTTTGTCTCAGTCATTGTATAAGACCAGTAAAATAAGATCAGCAACTGGTCCTACCGTTGTTTTTGTGAAAGTCTCCACTTTTTAAAGGGTTCTTATTGTGGACCTGTCTTCATATTCAAAGAAATTAAAGTTAAATACGCTCTCTTCGACGAACAACATCTGTAACAATATAAATATAACCCCTTTAACTAAAAGCTACAAAAATTGTGAAAAGTTCTTGGATTGACTTAGTAAAATTGGATGAAAAAATCCCAAAATAAATTAACTTTAAGTTCAATGCTCGTTAAATGGCTTGGTTTGGCTGATCATTTCGCTAAATTACAGGGAGCTTTACAAATACTGAAAAAATAAGTAATGGGTTAACCAAAGGGAAGTTTTAAATGGCTTCGTGATTTTAAATAGTGCGTGTTTATTTTTAAATTGGTATTTGTTGAAAAAATATGTTAAACTAAACATTTTAAATTCCAGGGCGTTAGCCCTCAAGTGAGATATACCGACCGAGTGGCCGCTGCATGTTGACGAAGACAGTGACAACACTTGGCTATATAGGGTGTCATGTGGTTAGCACAGTGAACCCTCTCACCGTTTATCTCAGTTTTATAAATCGGAACTGCTACTTATTTATTTAAGTAGCTCCTCATTTGTCCTCACGAGGCTCATTTACAAGTTCCTGAGTCAGAAGTGACAGAATAATTTCCATCTTCACTGCGGAATTTAATCAGGAATGGGGATTCCCCTAAATTAAAGATTGCACAAAGTAAAGAATGTTCAAGTTTCATTTGAAGCCTACACTGTCTTGTTAGTCCAACTGCTGCTTGATACAAATAATCTTGTAATTAAGTATTGGTGAATTTACAAAACATCGATATTATTCAAAGAATGATTATGACTTAAAAATCCAAAATGACTCTGACTAAATAATTACCAATAAAATATAAATTTTTACAGTCAGATTATCATGAACATAGTTTATTATTATTATTATTATTATTATTATTAGCACCGCGTCTTACTACCCGTTCGGGTTATACGCACTTACGCTAATGTGTAATGGTAGGGTGATTGTGAGATGAAATGGAGGACCTACAGTTTAACGTGGAATCCGAACCACGGTGGAGGCCTGGCATTCCTCACATTCACAAGATGTCTTGTCAGAGGTGAAGGAAGGGTTTGGTAATCAGATAAAT